>OMMV01186030.1:0-15250 GCA_900302635.1 Chatrabus melanurus | reverse complement strand
GATACAGAGATGAAACGGGGGTGTGACAATCACTAGGTGTTCACAGGAGGGGGTTAATGATTGTTCATTCTATACTTATTTATATTTATTATTATTTGGTCCTTATTTGACTATGTTGTGTTTGTTATTGTTTGGTTCTTTTGTTTATGTCATTTTACAAGGATGATGTGTATATATCTTATATATGATGTTGTTCATTTATTATTATTATTATTACTATTATTATTAATGGTAGTTGTAGTAGTAGTATTATTATGGAAGTAGAATAGGTATTTAAATTAACAGAAGTGGAGAAGGGGTGGGAGTTTATAAGCTTAGACTTCTTCCCACTCCTTTTTGAACATTGAAAACTGGTGTTGTGTTTCATTGTTATTGTGATTGTTTCGTTTTTTTGTTTGTTTCATGTTCAAAATAAATGTTTTTAAATAAATTTTAAAAAATGCTGATGTTCTGCAAATACACATTCCTATTTATATCAGTAATATCTCTCATATTGCGAATGTTGAGGTGTGTCTGGCTGCAGCGAAAAGCTAGGCGTCATCTAAGCTTTTACTTTTGAACTCTGAGAAAATTGAGTTAATTGTTACTGGTCCTGCTAGAAAAAGACATCTTTATTATCATTGTTATGATTAACTCTGATTTTTGTGATTTTCTGAACTGATTTTGAGGTTTTGTTGTTGGTTTACAAGTTTCTGAATGGTTAAGCAACCCTCTTATCTTATGGAGCTTTTTCAGCCTTATGTTCCATCTTGTGTCTTGCTGTCTCTGGATGCAGGCTTGCTTTGTGTTTGCAGGGTTAAGAAGAATTCGACAGGATGTAGAGCTTTCCCTGATCATACTCCGACTCCGTGGTCTGCCTTCGGATATTAGAAAGTTTGCGATTGTGGAATCCTTTAAGAACAACCTTAAAATATACTTGTTTTCTATTGTTTATAATTAGTGTATTGTTTTAATTTATTTAAAATGAATTTGTTGGTTTGAATGATGTGCATGATTTTGGTTTCTCTGTTTGATCTGTTCATATGGTTGTTATATTTTTAATTCCTTTTTCATTTTTGTGGTTTTGTTTTAATATGTATGGCGCGTTGTAATTTCTTACTCAAAAGAGCTATATAAATAAAATTATTATTATTATTATTACTACTACTACTACAGTATCTGTAATGAAGGACCAGAAGCAACCCCTGAATTGCTTGAGTCGAGGGACGGCCACTCACTGACATTTAAATACTCTCTGAATTGACCCAGAAAAAGTAGGTCAACGTCAGCCCCCTCTGAAGTGATGTGAGAGATTTGTCACATGAACTTATATCGCAAATATCTTGTCTGTGACAACTTGGTGTCAAGTAATACTGCATCAAATGCCATGGACAGACGTAGGCATGCACACATGAAGCCCATTTCTATAGCTCCTGCACCGCTAATAAATAATAAATAAAGTCTAATAAATAAAATATCATTAGCAATTTAAATAAAATAACTCTACAATTAATAACAAATAATACTAATAATAATAAAATTTGTCAGATTGTATTACTTTAAGGCAATATAATCTAATCTATCATAACATCAACGACAACAATGTGAAATACATGTAAAAATAAAGAAGAATAAAACTTATGGTGTGTTTTATGATTATATACAATGTCAAGATGTTAACATACATTTACTATTAAGATTTCGTAAAGAAAAAAGTAAAGGCTAAACAATCCTAACAACAGCTGGATTAAACTGATGACAATTTGGCTTGATCCCGGATTTCTCGGTTCTTCAAAACAATTGTTGGATTGGTTGTCACAGCAACATATCCATATGTTCAAACCTACTCTGGAGCGGGTTTGTTCAATGTCAACAAGAATTGATGAAGGACTGAAAGGATGTCATTTCAGGAAATTCTCGCAACCATAGCTGTACCATTATATTATATTATAATTGATTTATTAATTTTAATATTTCTGTATTTTATTTTAACCTGTTCCCAGGTCCTTGGTGTGCTGGTACTTGGTCTGAATATTAATGACTAAATGATGAGGCTTTCTTCCTCTGAATCTCTTACTCTAATGTCTTTTTCAGTTTTTTATTACCCTCCATTTAGGTTTTTCAGGCTGACTTTTATACTGTACTAGACAAATTTAGCAGTTTTTGCTTCTGCAATTCATTTTTCAGACACTTTGAAACCCCTCTTTTTTTGTTTTTGCAGCCTTTGTGGTATTCATTTTAGTGCAATTCATCTCACTAAATTCCCCATAGCCCTCTAACAGAAGCTGTTGCTCTGCTGGGGTGAAAATTTGTGAGCTCTCTTTCACCATTCTGCCAATTGTAGAGTTGGTGATCATGGTTTAACAGTGCATAATCATCTCAGATGATTGAATCCACCTTTTCAAATCAAATTCTCACTGTGGCTTTAAAGAACCAAACAAACCAGGATCAGTAGATCCTGGATCAGCCAGTTGATCTTGGATCTTTTATGCTACGTACGGAGAATGGGTCCATGGTATGCACTCATTATTTATGTATATTAGATGCAAATACAATACAGAATATTCGCTAACATAAAAAAACAGCAGGTACAGATTTGTATGTTTGCGGTTCATGCCTGACTGTCAAGGCCCAGCATCAGGAGCATGGAGAAGAAGAGGACAGCCCATAGCGAAGACATGGGCAACTGGGTGACCGCTTCAGGATAGGCTAAAAATGCTAAACCCGGACCTAAAGAACACACAGAAGAAACAAAACCACATAAGGCTGCTGAAATTCATACATTACACGAGCCATTAGCAAACTTAGGAATACAACAACCCAATTTGAAATCTGAAAATCTTCCGGGGCCCACCAGATGAAGTATTTCCACTATGCAGATTATGTTAAACTAGGTCAGAAAAATGAAGAATAACAGATTATTTAAATCCCATGACTTTAATACGTCTGACTACATTTGAAAAATAATCCTAAATATTTTGGGGTAATTTTAAACTTCATTACAAAATTGCAATTCAAAGACTTTTTTAAAGTTTATTTATTTTAATGACCTCTCACTGCCCACTTGGAGTACCTTCATGGCCCACCAGGTGGCCGCGGCCCACAGTTTGGCAATCATTGCATTACACCAACAATGCTGCAAATACAGAACAATGATTTGCTCATTGTTTTGGTTTTGTGTTGCTCTACCTTAGCCAGAATTGTTGCTTCCTTTGCTCAAAGGGGGAGTCTGAAAATTACAGGTATAGAACTAGTGTTTCAATTTGTTTTATAAAGGCAGCAAAATTATTGTTTCCATCAAATAGGCACACCCAGATATCAATGAATAGTAGTTTTTGATTTTGTTATTACCTAAAAAATCCCAGAGTAAATCGATGCTTTGTTTTCTGGGAAACCTTTAGAAAACCAAAACCAGCTTGAGTGTTTTTGAAGACAGCAGAATATTGAACAAAATTACTCGCTGAGTTGGTGTCGCGGTTGTTGGCTGCTCCTCTGCCTCCCTCGAGTGTCCTTTCCTGGTTTTGGTTTAATTTTAGTTTTTCAGTGTTTTGCCCTACTTCCTGTCTTATTTTGAAACCCCAGTTCCCGGTGTACGTTTGTTTTGCTTTCTTCCTGTGTCTTTCTCCAGCTGTTTCCAATTCCCTGATTGCCCACACCTGTGTCTCATTTTGTTAATTTCTTCTCAGTGTATTTAAGCCCCAGAGTTCCTTTTAGTTGTTGCTAGAATGTTGTGCTTATTTGCCTTCTTCGTGTCATATTTTCCAGTGTTTTTCCAGTGTTTCCTTGTGATTGACCTCCTGTTGCCAGACCTTGATTATACCCTACGTGTTTTTGTGTATTTTGCCTGTCGGACTTTGTTACCTTCGTTTGATAGCCCTTTTGTGTACGAACTCTGCCTGCTCCCTCTCGGACACTATTACCTTTCTGGACTGCCAATCTGTGTACCGACCTCAGCCTGTTTTCCGGTAAACCTAATAAAGACTGTGTTTTTACGCACACCATCTGTGGTTTTCTGCATTGGGAAACCGCCCATCAACCCTGACAGTTGGTTTAATTGTCATTATCTTAATACCAATTATTTAGGCTAAGATAATCATGACGAAAGGTTCAAAAGGAGATCCAGATGGAAGAAATGTCAGCAAACAGTACACGGACTAATGTTGATGTGTTCCAGTACCATACCTGATGCTGCCAGTTCCTGGACGGGTTTCTTAGTGATGTAGGACATGAAGCCTACGATGGAAAAAATGACAAATCCAGCAAAAATGCTGGTGCAAGAGTTGATGCAGCACACAATGATGGAGTCCCTAAAGAGAGAAGACACAGATGAGCATTTACTCCCAGAAAGTATACTGAACAAAAATAAAAATGCAATATCAGAAATGCGCATAACTTTCTTAGTCTATGGCTTGATTTTTTTTCTCCTTGTGATGCAATAATCGTTTCATGCGTCCTGAACGCGTTTCAACATTACGCTTGTTTGTCTAATCGTACCAAAGGTTGACAAATCCCGAAATTGGTCTGAAATGTTCTTGAACTGTAGGCAAGTTATTATCACTGCTTTAGACCATTACGACATCACTTGCAAGCATGTCCTCAACGACGGATGTTGAGAAATGACGTGCGTTGAGCATGCTGGAAGGCCAGTGTCACATCGGAAACGTCACCCGCGGCTTTCATGCGCATACGGGCACCAATGCGTGGCATTCTAGCGATTTCAAGCAACTGATAGTACCAAACTTTGTTCAACCACAAGTTATCATCATAAACCAAGATGACACATCATCATACAACACAACTCTATTGTCCAGTCCCCATCGCAAACTTGTGGGAAGGGAAACTGAACCATAGAGCCATGGTGTACCGTGGTTCATTAATGTCATTACTAAGCAACAATTAATGGCGAGTAGTACTAAGACTTACACAGTTTTGATGAATATTGTCTAATTATTATTGTCAAAATCCAATAAAATATGGAGATATTATTTTTTGCCCATATCGCCCACCCCTAAGTAAATGTACTGCTCCAGGAGGTAAACGCCACACATATTATTTAGTAGCGTTAATAGTGGATATCAAGCCACCAACAAAATGGAGACATGGAAAGACATCACAATCTAATCAACATGACTGCTGATTGTACCATGAAAATAATTCATTTAAAATTATTTTTAAAAGGCCACCAATGCATTACATTAAAATACTATCATTTTATCGGCTGTAGAATGAACAAAACCGCCATAACCAATTATTTTGAACAAACTATCATCACTCAAATGTGCGTACGAATGGTCTTGAGTGTGTGTAGATTCCGTTCGTAGCTACGAACAAATTCCAGATAGGAAAACATTGGTGAATGTCAGAATCTTCGTGGAAAAGTGCGTACGTGAGGTTTGAGAACAAATTTGTTCGTAAGAACAGTTGGTGATGAGGCCCGATGTTCTCATCATTTCAGATGAGTATGAACAGACCCTCAGCTTTTGTTTGATACCAAATATGTACTTGCTTGTGGTTTCAAATAAATACTATGGATAAAAAAATAATAATTTAAAAACGGAATGTTGCGTTTTTACTTTTGCTCAGTATAGGTGAAACCCCAGTGGTCAACTCTCATCTTTTCAGAGAATTACATTCAGTAACAATTTGCTGTAAGGTTTCCATGAATTATCATGAAAGCATGCATGGCCTGTGCATTACTTCATGCAATAATTTCATGATAATTCATGTTCAATAACCATAGATTTACCCACATTAATAGTAAAGACCACGCTTTTTGTGAACAAACAATATATCATGATCGCGCTTCATGAATCAGAATTCATGATGATGTACTTACCTTAGTTAATGCTTTAATTAATGTGTTGTTCATGCATGAGGTCACACGTGAAAGACTCGAACTCGTGTTAATTCCTTATGATTCGTGAGATAGTAATGCGCGAAGCAATGCACAGGTCATGCGTGAATTCATTATAATTCATGTAAAGTATTACCTTATATTCTTTGCTATTACATTCCAAAATGCCAACTGCTATCATATTAGCCAGCTGGATATTTTAATTTTAGAAAATTCTGGCCCACACTGCAGTAAAAACATATCGACATCATTTCTGGTTAGTTATAAGACAATAGTGGGATGTCCCATGAAATGGACAGACCACCTAACGATACTCCACCGGTAGCCCGACCCCATGTCTATCTGTCTGTCTGTCTGTCTGTCTGTTATGACGTTCCGCCAAGTGACCTTTCTGTACTTATGTCATATCTCAGGAACTACTTATGATAGACACTTGATGTTTGGCTCAAATCAAATGTCTTTGGAAGGGCTTTCATGATTTGTTAATTTGGTTGCTATGGTAACCATGGTTGCTATGGAAAAATTCTTTCTTGAATTTCTCAGTAACTACTTATGATAGACGCTTGATATTTGGCTCATATCAAATGTCTTTGGGAGGGCTTTCATGATTTGTTAATTTGGTTGCTATGGTAACCATGGTTGCTAGGGAAAAATTCCTTCTTTTATATCTCAACATGTACTGAAAAGAGAGACTTGATGTTTAGCTCATATGAAAGTTATTGTATATTGACAAAGTAATAAAAAAGATTTTTTTTTTGTTTCGGTGAAAATAAGGTTGATTCGTGTTTCTTCCACCCTGGGACATCCCACCTGCGGGGCTTTATGCACTTTTTCTAGTTGTTCATTTATTTTTGACTAGTCGACATATTAAGCCACTCCAAAATGGCGGTGGCTAGCATGTTAATTAGCAATGACGTCATCTATTTTCATAAAACTCTGCTCTGTTGTTTATAAACTACTCTAAAACGGATTGATATAATTTACAGTTAGGTGTAAGAAAATATGAAATACTACAAATATAGTCATTGTTAATTTATTATCTGGCGAGTGGCACCACAAGCAAGCTCTCTTGGCCCCTTCAAATACTCTCCAAATGAGTTTAGGTAGTTAGCATGTAGCTGGCTCAGATAAGAGCCTGTAAAGCTAAATTACAAGTAAATAATCAATCCCAAAGAATGCAGGCTTGAACTCTAAAAGCACTGAAAGAATACTGTTGAAAAACAGGAAAATGAGATTTGTGGTCTTCCTTACAAGTGATAATTTTGTCCACAAATTGATTGAACAAAATATTACAATCATTTCTGAGCTGTTTTTATTCTATTCTTTCCAATCCATATATAAGTGTACTAGTTTTTACATTTTATGAGTTTCATTATTTTAAAAATTCTTCTGAATAACAATTAAATGGGCTTTAGCAGTGACTGAGCAAATAGTTTAATAAGGCTTAGTGTACAAACTAATTCCTTTTGGCTTCTCTTGTTTTGCCCGTGGTCACCACAGCAGATAGGGATCCACATGTTGATTTGGCACAACTTTTACTTCCTGATATAACTCCAGATGTACAAGGAGAATGGGTGCAGGTGGTCTTGAACCAGGGACCTTCTTATTAGGGGGCCAAAGACGCAGTCATACCTCGGCCAACGTATATGAATGTATTTGCAAACGTCGGTGATCACTAGCCTCCAGTAGTCTGCACTGGCCTTCGCCGGTGGTTGCTGATGAACAGCGACCGCGTGCAAAATTTTCAACATGTTGAAAATATTTGCCGATTGCCGACGTAGCTGTGGCTTCGTTGGAGACCGGAAGAGAAAGTTAATGTCAAACTTACGTCCCTCACTTCCTGTTTTATTTTGTAGCTCCCTGTCTCTTGTGCGTTTCTGTGGATTTCTTTCTATCTTTCTCCTCAGGTGTTTGCCATTTTACTAATTACCCTTCTTTGTCTATTTAACCTCTTCCTACTCTTGTGTCAGTTGCCAGATTGTCTCCTGCATTTTGCTGAGCTTTCCCACATCCCTTGTGTTCTCTGATTACCTGGTTTTTGACCCCTGCCTTATCTTCACGGTTTTGAGAATTTGCCTGCCCCTTTGGACTCTGGTGCCTGGTTTGACGGATTTTCTGGTTTTGACCCTCTGCCCGGCAAACCAACTAAAGCTTGTGCCTCATCCCTCTCTATACTGTTTGCCTCCGATTAGACGGAGCAAATTCAACCTTGTTTGTGAACAGAGCCTAATTAAAGAACGTTTGCCTTACTCACTGGTGTTGATCTCTGCTGAGGGGTCCTGGGTTGTACTAGAGTTGTTCCAGTACAATCTGGCCATGTCAGACCCCACGGGAATCGAACCGGTGCATGAGGCACTGCAGAATCAAGGCCGTCACCTGAACCAGCAGGAAGAACAGCTTGGCGGCATAGTCCATTTTCTGCAGGAGCTCCGCGCACAGCAAGAAGTAATAATGGACCAATTGAGACTGCTGTTTGGTTATCCATCAAGCAGCTACAGAGACTCCTGCCTCTATGGAGCCCTCATCAGTCGCTTCCTCCGGAGCCATGGTGTCTGTGGCTTTGCCAGTCATCGGTCCTGAGCCCCGGCTTCCCGCCATCGACAGATACGACAGAGATCCAGCGACATGCCATTCCTTCCTCACCCTCTGCTCTGCTGACTTTAAAACTTTTGCCCAGCTCATACCCATCAGTCAGCCCGGGTGGCCTTCATCATAACCCATCTGGCTGGCCAAGCATGGGAATGGGGTGTAGCAGAGTGGCCAAGGAAGACCCCCATCTGCTGCTCCGTGGAGGAGTTCTCAGCTGCCATGCGGACCGTCTTTGAATCAACTCTTCTTGAGGAAGAAGCCGTTTCCCGTCTTTCGTCCCTCCATCAGGGAAGCCGCTGAGTCATCGACTTTGCCATCCATTTCCGCACACTGGCGGCAGACAGTGGCTGGAATGACGCTGTTCTCTGTGGCGCTTTTGTGGCTGGCCTCTCTGCGGAGGTGAGAGACCACATGGTGCCTTTTGATCTTCCCGAAACCTTTGAGGGTGTCATCACCGTAGCTACCAAGATCGATCAACGTTTAGCAGAACGACGAGCCGAGAGAGACCAGGACAGGGCACCTCCATGCCGATCATGGCATGCTCCTCTGCTGACCTCACTAGTTTCTTCTTCCTCCAACGAGCCAACTCCAACACCACCGACAGTCACGGAGGAGCCAATGCAGTTAGGGCGATCTTGCCTTTCTCCTGAGGAATGACAACGCCTTATCCGGGAGGGTTTGTGCAGGCTATTTTGGTAAAGCACTTTATTTCCAACTGCCCTCTCAGGTCTGCTGCCAACTCTCTTGCACATGGTGAGTTGTTCCTCCACATTTCCAACTGTTAATCGCTCTTTTATTCCTGCCGTCCTACAGTCAGCGTCAGGACCATTAAATATGGGGGTGCTTATTGACTCTGGTGCTGATGAACGTTTCATGGACCAAGAACTTGCCCGCCAGCTAGCAGTTCCCCTAGAGAATCTGCAGGAACCCCTACGTGCAACCGCCCTGGATGGAAGACTGCTGGCCCTGGTGACCCACAAGACAACCCACCTACACCTTACCATGCCAGGTAATCATTCAGAACAACTTTCATTTTTTGTTATTAACTCTCCACAAAATCCTGTAGTGATAGGGTTTCCTTGGCTGAAGAAACACAATCCTCAAATTACCTGGGTAACTGGACAGGTTACTGGCTGGGAGCTACAATGTCGTAACACATGTCAGTTGCAACCAAGCTCTACCAGGGCTAAGCAGTCAGATTCCCCGCCTCCTGATCTCTCTGGGTTTCCTGAGGAGTACCACGATCTACAAGAAGTATTCAGTAAAAAATGTGCCTCAGCCTTACCACCTCACAGAGATTATGATTGTGAGATCAACCTGCTGCCTGGCTCATCTCCACCTAAGGGCCAGTTATACTCCCTGTCCAGTTCTGAGCATCAAGCCATGGATGAATACATTCAAGAGGGATTGGCAGCAGGTACTATCTGCCCGTCATCCTCTCCCGCTGGTGCAGGTTTCTTTTTTGTGGACAAAAAGGACAAGACTCTCCGCCCTTGTATAGATTACCGGGGCCTGATTGAAATGACTATTAAAAATAAATATCCTCTTCCCCTCCTGTCCTCTGCCTTCAAACAACTACAGGACGCTACCATTTATACCAAACTGGATCTGCGCAATGCTTATCACCTCGTCAGAATTAAGGAGGTGGATGAGTGGAAAACTGCATTCAATACACCCAGTGAGCATTATGAGTACTTGTGATGCCTTTTCATTTAACAAATGCACCAGCTGTGTTTCAATGTTTAGTCAATGACATTTTGAGAGAATTCCTTAATGTCTTTGTATTTGTTTATCTGGATGACATTTTGATTTTTTTTTCAAAGAACTCCTCAACATATCCAACAGGTCCTCCAGCGTTTTTTGCAGCATCAACTGTTGTGAAAGCCGAGAAGTGTGAATTCCACCATTCGTCTGTGTCATTTCTTGGGTTCATCATCTCTCCAGGTAGCATGAAGATGGATCCGGCTAAGGTACAGGCCGTGTTAGAATGGCCCCAACCCAAAAACAGAAGAGAGTTGAAAGGTTTCTTGGGTTTTGCCAATTTTTCTAGACGTTTTATACGAAATTACAGTACTGTTGCTCACCCATTACATGTGTTATCCTCTGTCAACACCAGGTACCACAGGTCTGAGGCGGCAGCAGAAGCATTCACTTACTTCAAACACCGCTTTTCCTCTGCTCCCATTCTGTCCATCCCCGATCCCACTTGGCAGTTCATTGTGGAGGTGGACGCATCAGAGGTGGGGTAGGGGCTGTCCTCTCCCACCATTCTGCTGAGCATAATAAGGTACATCCTTGTGCCTTTTTTTCTAAAAAATTGTCCTCAGCGGAGCATAATTATGATGTAGGTAATCGGGAGCTCCTGGCGGTCAAGCTGGCACTGGAAGAGTGGAGGCACTGGCTGGAAGGTATGTCTCAGCCTTTTCTGGTATGGACAGACCACAAGAATTTAGAATATATACACACTGCTAAAAGGTGGGCCCTGTTTTTCACATGCTTCAATTTTACGCTATCATACAGACCAGGTTCCAAAATTATTAAACCTGATGCTTTATCTCGCCAAATTTTGCAGTGACAACTCGACCAAGGAGGAGCTCCCCATCCTGCCAGCATCTTGCGTGGTCGGGCTCGTCTCCTGGGACGTGGAGCAGTTGGTGAAGGAAGCCCAGGTCGGGACGCAGGTTCCTCATGGGTGCCCACTTCGCCGACTGTTCATCCCAGAGGGAGTTTGATCACAGATGTTGCAGTGGGGACAGTCCTCCCACCTTACGTGTCATCCTGGGGTGAGTCGGACTGCACACTTCATTCAACAATGCTTCTGGTGACCAACCTTGGTTAAAGACACCAAAGAGCTTGTTAGTGCCTCTCCTTTGTGTGCCCAGTGCAAACCTTCCAGATTGCCACCTGCTGGTCTCTTGCAGCCGCTGCCGATTCCTCGTCGTCCCCAGTCCCACCTCTCGCTCGACTTCGTCACCGGTCTACCTCCCTCCAATGGTAATACTGTTGTGCTGACTGTTGTTGATCATTTTTCCAAGATGGTACATTTTATTCCCTTACCCAAACTTCCCTCCGCTAAACAAACAGCCAAGGCACTACTCCAGCATGTTTTTCACCTGCATGGACTCCCTACTGACATTGTTTCCAATCGAGGGCCACAATTTATTTCTAAATTTTGGAGGGAGTTCTGCAGGCTGCTGGGTGCCTCGTTCAGTCTATCCTCCGGGTACCACCCCCAGACCAACGGCCAGATGGAGCGTTACAACCAGGAACTGGAGACGGGGATACGTTGTTTAATTTCTCGCTGCCCTTCTAAGTGGGCTGATCAAGTTATATGGGTGGAATACGCCCACAACTCGCTTCCCGTCTCCTCCACTGGGTTGTCACCATTCCATTGCATCTACGGTTACCAGCCTCCGCTCTTCCCCGAGTTGGAGGGGGAGGTGGTGGTGCCCGCAGCCTCTGCCTTGGTTCGTCGCTGTCACCTCACGTGGTGTCGGGCCCGGGCGGTTTGTAGCTCCCTGTCTCTTGTGCGTTTCTGTGGCTTTCTTCCTGTGTTTCTCCTCAGGTGTTTCTCATTTTGCTAATTGCCCTTCCTTGTCTATTTAACCTCTTCCTACTCTTGTGTCAGTTGCCAGATTGTCTCCTGCATTATGCTGAGCTTTCCCGCATCCCTTGTGTTCTCTGATTACCCGGTTTTCGACCTGCCTTGTCTTCATGGTTTTGGGAATTTGCCTGCCCCTTTGGACTCTGGTGCCTGGTTTGACAGATTTCCTGGTTTTGACCCTCTGCCTGGTGAACCGACTTACGCTTGTGTCTCATCCCTCTCTATACTGTTTGCCTCCGATTAGACGGAGCAAATTCAACCTTGTTTGTGAACAGAGCCTAATTAAAGAACGTTTGTCTTACTCACCGGTGTTGATCTCTGCTGAGGGGTCCTGGGTTGTACTAGAGTCGCTACAGTTAATCTCTGCTACGACCAAGGTAGCGTTTCTTAGCCTTCATTAGCATCTGGTAGCATCCAGTAGCATCTGGTAGCCAAAGTTATTGGTGCGATCATCTATGCTGGGTGCTGCTTAACCCTGCCTGCTCAAAATCACTGGACAGTGATGTGTTGAACCCCTCTCCTGGACGTTGCCGCGTTGGCAAAGGTCTCGCTTGTTCTAATGGAGCGCTGGCTAATGCTCGCCTCTGCTGGCCTCCAGTAACATCACGGTGTGAAATGCCGTGCTGCACTTGAGGTTTGCTACCAAACTCCGGGAGTGTGATTTTTGCTGACGTTTTGCCAATGCTCTCTCCCTTTCACCGCATTCACCAACCGCTAAGCTAAACTTCATAGCGTGACTGGGCCTTAACCACTTGCCCTACCGTGCTACTCAAACTGGGTTTATAAAATATCAATTTAAAAAATGACATGAGTGGAAATGTACAAACTCATCTCCTTACTTGTAGACATCATTGTTATAACTGTTGTAGCTTCCCAATGCAATGAGCGATCCAAGGCCTAGTCCGTAAGAAAAGAAGATTTGAGTTGCTGCGTCCAGCCACACCTACGAGACAGCACATACACATGACATTTCAGATGGCTCATCATTAAAGTTCTCTTGAATGCATGTTTTAGAATGTTTCACGTCTGGGAGTGCACAACCTCTGATCGGACGAGCTTGTTGAAGTCTGGGGTAATATAGAAGAGGATTCCATCAACAGCCCCGGGAAGAGTTACCCCTCGGAAAAACAGGATAAACAGCATGAAGTAGGGATACGTCGCAGAGAAATACACCACCTAAATTTCAAACAAGTAGATAATTGCAGTAATTGTATATTGCATATGTGTAATCTTTAAAGATAGGGATTTCCTTAAGACAATCACAATTGCAAAGAACTTGAAGCAATTTTAAGCAAATAATTTAAAGCCAATGAAAGAGATGTAAAAGTCCTGGTTGCCATAGTACATAGAACCAGGGTCAGGTCAGATCAGACCAGGGAGCATGCTCTGGTGTCGCGTTTCACTGCATCCGCCACACCACGGAACTGCCCCGGGTCCCAGACAGCAACCATCCAGGCAGACAACCGGTCCATCCCGACCTCTCGAAAGGTAGACCTCAACACTGTAGCACAGAGAAACACGACACATGGCCAAATTGTTGTACTTGACATTCCCTCATCTTTGTCTCCCTAACTGTTCGCTTGACACAAAATCATGCCAGCGGTATCCAAGGATCCTCCAAAGAGATCAAGTACCAAAGACATCTCACCTTCACCTTAGGTCACTGATTAGCATCCACGTCTCACAATCATACAGTAAGCTAGGAAGCACCAAGATCCTAAAGAGTTGAACCTTCATTCTCCTGCAAAGATATCGGCATCGCCAAACACCTCTGTCCAGTGACCTCATGACTCCATAAGCTCTTCCCAGGTGTCTTCCGATCTCAAAAGCCGAGGACCCAGAGACATGAATGTCACTGCCCGGATAACTTACTGTCCAGGAAGTCCAAGAAAGCCTGGATCTTAGTCTTGATCTGGGAGATCCTGCAAACAGGATATCCATTCATTCCGCAAAGATCACAGCATTGTCCACAAAGTCAATTCAATTTATTTATTTCTAAATCACAACATAAGTCACCCCAAGGCACTTCATAAGGGTAAGGTCTAACCGTACCCGCTCCCTGAGCAAGCACATTGCTCAGCACACAAGTCAAGGTTAGTAAACCTTTACTCGCCATATAAATAGGGTGAAGCAAAAAAAAAAAATTTAAGAAGCTAAAATTTTTCATGGTTACTCTTTGCTTCTACTTGTCGACAGAGCCTTTAGGATGTGGCCTCCAGTTCTGTAGCATAATGACCAAGCATAATTGGTAATGTCCATCAAGGCCAGGGGCTTATGGGAATTCATTTTTCTCACTGCTCTCAGACGCCACACATTAAAATCCAATTATACTTGGCACCAAAAGTGTAAATGTGTTTCTGCTCTCGTACATTTCCTTGACTTGCTGCAACTTAAATATCCCATGTACCTTTGAATCACCCTGCAGTACCATACTCGGCAGTTTAAACGACGCCGTTAAACGTCAAGACTTCTATTTTGCCACACGGGAGAGAGCGAAGAGATACACAGGGGGGGGAACATAAACAGTGGCAACATCTGAGAACAATGAAACAAGAGTACGCGTTCTATTATCAAATGGTTAAAAAGAAACAAACATTCAAATCAATGTGCGCCTCCGTGGAGCTAATTAACACCTCCTCTGTTCTTCTGTTCCGATGCACACTTAATGATGTGACAATTAATCAGTAAAGGAGCTGCAATGAGCAACAAGCGCACGCGTGTGCGCGTGAGACTCACAAGATATGGACATTGTTACAAAAACACCCAATTAGAAAATAAATAAATAAATGGCATCGTGATCGCATGACAAGGTAAACTTATTTGATTTGGAGATGAATCATACTGCAACCCCAAATCAGAAAAAGGTGGGATGGTATGGAAAATGAAAATTAAAAAAAGAAAATACAGTGATTCTTACATTTACTTTGACTTCGATTTCATTGCAGAGAGTATGTTTTAAAGTATGTTTTGTGTGGTCAGCTTCATTTCATTCGTTCATATTCATCCATTTCTGCATTTCAGGCCTTCAACACATTCCAAAAAAAGTTGTGACAGGGCAATTTAGGGCCAGTAATTACGGAAGCGTATTGCTGCCACACTAAAAAAAAAAAAAAAAGGCTCAGTATCACGTAATTTCGTGAAACGTTTATTGTTATAACAATATCTTTTTCACGTTTTTACAAGATATTTTTAACGTTATTACATGAAATTATCACGTTATTTCA
>OMMV01186028.1:0-11446 GCA_900302635.1 Chatrabus melanurus | reverse complement strand
ACAGGGGCTCTAGCTGGTACCCCCCTTCCCCTTGCTGCTGCCGCCTATGGAGTAGTGTGTATATTTGTCATGTTTGTGTTGTCAGTCAACATGTTTAATCTATTTTTTTTTTTTCACACACAGAAATGTGCTGACAAGACAGCAGTTGACCAACTTTTCAATAAGCTTGACAGAAACAAGGACAACACTGTGGATTTTAACGAGTTTGTCTCGCTGATCACCTGCCTGACTGTGCTGTGCCACGAGTGCTTCAACGCCAGGAAATAGCGCGCGAGCACCACCTAGGGGCCACCACGAGCAGCTGCAAACGGGAAGAAATCGTTCCTGCTGCTGCATGGCACAAACACAGTAAAGATGCAATAAATTCATATCTGATGATGTTGTAGTTCAAAAGTCAATAAACTTTTTTTAAAAACGTATTTTAATGGGTTTTGTGTGCAGTATTAGTTCAGTAACATTAACAGGATGGTTGCACCAGACGTAGCACTTCGAGGATTTTCACTTACGATGTCGCAAAGACTTTGATGTTATTTAAATCGAATTAAATTAGGCTCGTTTTCCCAATATTGCTGCCGTTTGATAAATTTTAAATTATTGTTTTGGAAGAATGACGCGCACGACTTATCTCGGCTTCTAAAGGGGCCCGTTAATGAATGTAGACTGTTGTCTAATGAATTAAAAAAGAAATAATTACATATCTCCGCCAATGTGGTTATCTAAATTGTCAACGGATGAAAAATATTTTAGATATATTATAGAAAACTAGTAATGCTGTAGAAGTGTAGTATCCTATAAAGACGATCGCGGGAGAAAGAGCTATTCATATGGTTTCCGTAGTGTAGTGGTTATCACGTTCGCCTAACACGCGAAAGGTCCCCGGTTCGAAACCGGGCGGAAACAAATTTTTTTTTTTTTTGGTCACAACTATATAGAGAAACAAATTTTTACATATCGTCACCTTCTTAAACTAATGGCCTGAGTCATTTTTTGACACAAATTATTTTTTTTGCCTAAGTTAGCTCCTCATGATGCTGGACGCCTCTGATAAAATCAGTTGAACAGATCATGTGAGTCTACCCATGTAGTAGTATAGTAGTACTGAAAATATGACTCTTAGGCCATTATTTTAAGAGGGTGACAATATACATATATACACGACGATCGCATGGGCCTTGCAAGCAGTGCACACGGCTTTGCGCCTGGCTTGCAATCCTGCAGTTTTCCTTTCATTTTTTTTTCATGACTGTTCTTGACTTATACAGTCTATGTTATGTTCTCGATCAACATGATTCAGAAATGAAATTCCCGTTTCAATTGCATTATGCATAACCAAGGTCAAGTTAAGAAAGCTAACTATAGAAGGAGAAGCAGGCTGCAAGAGAGCGCAACCAATTTTGTAAGCATGAGTCAGGTGCTGAGAAAGGGAGAAAAAAAATTTTCAAAAAGAAAATTTTAATCAGAGATAAATTTGGGCTGCCATTGCGGTACCACAGACTGTGCACATGTACACACATGGAAACAGCAAAAGGGACATGAAGCTGTATGTTACTGTGACAGTTGGACAAACACCTCTGAGAATATTCCGTCCTTTAACACCTGTTAATCTGTTGTGTGAAGAGGGTATACGCATAAGGTGCAGCTCTTCAAGGTGGACCTCACCCATGCAGTACTTTTTTACGTAAGATAAGTTAGAGGTGTTCATTTGTCTTTAACTGCCATGCGCACTACGTGCACTGTGACACAGTTGGAGTGATTTTTCTTTGTCTGTCATAAGGTTGGAGTGTGTGATTAGTGTTTGTATTGTCTTTTGGATCAAAGCACAGGTTGTTATGAATCTTAGTGATGTATTATCAGTAGACATGTTTCTGTTTCAATGTTTAACAGACCCCCTGTGAAAACTGGATCCTCCCTGTTCATCCATCCCATCATCACACAGCCCCAGTTGCAGGGAGGGAGAAAAGCGGCGATAAAATATGGTACAAACCACAGTTATTAAAGCTGTGTGGTTTCCATTAGTTACTTCTTTTATTTTGTTTTATATATTTGTTTTCAGTTTAGTTTCATGTTCCTATTATGCGCTATTTGCTGTGAACACGTGTGGTGAACCCACTCATGTAAGGCACGTCTGAGTGCTGTGCTCTTAAAATACAGCACAGACACTGCGCTAGACCTTAGATCTGCTTTTAGGCGATCTAAAGTGCAAACGCTTTCTTGCACAATATGAACAGTTGCGCTTGATCACACCTCATTTTTACACAAACATGTCCACGGCACAGAGATGGGTGTGAAGTCCATTTGGTCAGGTCAGGTTTGTGCTGGTGCGACACGTTGCCACATCCACCACACCATGAAACCAACCATCCAGGCAGACAACCGCTCCATCTCCACCTCTTGAAATTATGCGTCTATCTGCCGTAGCCAGGTGAAACATGGATGTCTCTTTGGCCTTGTCCAACTGGGCACATTTCCACTGCAGGAACTTGAGCTATAGCCAAAGTCTCACTATGTCAAAACGGCCTTCTAAGCTGTCTGTGTCTTCACTGCAGTGAAAACCCACTGGCTTCGCAGTGACAGCAAGCATAAAAATGCTCGTGAAAGCTAGCAAGAAAACTTTAACCTTAACGTTAGATGCAAGGCAACATAAAAAAAGTTTGCTTGCTCTTGTAACGTGGCCAGCAGAAGGTGCTGTGCAGTGAAGTAAACCTCACTCCCCGATGCCAAAAGACGTTCCAGTGACAGATGCTAGAGGCCTTGGGTTTTACCCTCGGGGTTAGAATGCAACAGTGTCAGACCCCTAAAGTGGCCCGCAAGCTCCTCCAGTGGAAATGGGCCTGGAGGCACCTGCATGCTGGATCATGCCCAGAGAAACACACCACATGGTCAAAATGTCCAAGCTGACAATACTGTTAATATAATGAAAACGTTTTTATTTTTGCAAGCCAATTATACAGTTTTTGGCCTCCTTAAATATTTATATTTATATATTTCCCAAGTTTGTGTCTAAACCTTTTTTCAGGAGTGACGATTTCAAATGACTAAGTGAAGACATTTTACTTTTTTTGCACATAATAACAATACTGTCAATATAATAATAATAATAATAATAATAATTTCATTTTGTAAGCCAATTATACCGTTTTTGGCCTCCTTAAATATTTATATATTTCCCAAGTTTGTGTCTAAACCTTTTATCAGGAGTGACAATTTCAAATGACTAAGTGGAGCGGAGGCAAAAATGGCAACCACCAAAAAAGTATGGAGGCAGGGAAAAAAAATTTATGTTGAGGGCAGATATGAGCCTGATTTTATTCCAAAAAAAATGTATGGAGGCCGGAAAATGTTTTTTTTTAACACTATGCTTCTTACCACAGCGCTTTCCACATAAATAAATCAGTTTTTCCATGTGTTTTCTTCCTGCTTACGGAGACTGTGCAGGCATGTAGCCAGAAGTGTGAGGGGTGGAAACGGCCCTCCAACCCCCTCAGAATAAAGATACACTTTTGAAGACATTTTACTTATTTTGCACATAATAACAATACTGTTAATATAATAATAATAATAATAATAATAATTTTATTTTGTAAACCAATTATACAGTTTTTGGCCTCCTTAAATATTTTTATATTTCCCAAGTTTGTGTCTAAACATTTTTTTCAGGAGTGACAATTTCAAATGACTAAGTGGAGCAGAGGCAAAAATAGCAACCAATAAAAAAGTATGGAGGCAGAAAAAAAAAATTATCTTGAGGGCAGATATGAGGCTGATTTTATTCCAAAAAAAAATGTATGGAGGCCGGAATTTTTTTTTTTAACACTATGCTTCTTACCACAGCGCTTTCCACAGAAATAAATCAGTTTTTCCGTGTTTTCTTCCTGCTTACAGAGACTGTGCAGGCACGTAGCCAGAAGGGCGAGGGGTGGAAACGGCCCTCCAACCCCCTCAGAATAAAGATACACTTTTGAAGACATTTTACTTTTTTGCATATAATAACAATACTGTTAATATAATAATAATTATTATTATTATTATTTTATTTTGTAAGCCAATTTTACAGTTTTTGGCCTCCTTTAATATTTATATTTATATATTTCCCAAGTTTGTGTCTAAACCTTTTTTTCAATTTTCAATTTCAAATGACTAAGTGGAGAGGAGGCCGAAAAAGAAATTTATGTTGAGGGCAGATGTGAGGCCAAATTTAAATAAAAAAAAAAATTTTTAAAAAGTATGGAGGCCGACAAAAAAACGTTGTTTTTTTTAACACTATGGGTCATACGTAAACTAGCAATAACGCTTGCGCTGCGTCGCGCGCCGCTTCTTTAAACCCAGCAGCGTCTCTCTGGGAGTCACGTGCGTCCGTGTCCCGTGATGCTAACAAGGGGCGGGGCCACGCCGCGGAGTCTGGTCCGTGGACTGAGGGACCGTCGCGGCTTGTTTTCACTTTGCTCGAAGACACCGACTGGAGGGGGGGCAGGGGCCTGTGGATAAGATGGCGGATGTAGGAGGCGATGAAACTCGGTCGGCTCTCCCCGCGGCGGCCCGTAACGGTCCGGTAGTCGTTTCGGCGACGGGCACCGCGAGCCAGAGCGCAACCACGGTAGCGTCGGGTCCGCGGGCCGTGAGGATCGTCAAGTCGGAGTCGGGCTACGGTTTCAACGTTCGCGGTCAAGTTAGCGAAGGAGGACAGCTCCGGAGCATCAACGGGGAGCTGTACGCTCCTCTTCAGCACGTCAGCGCCGTTCTGCCCGGCGGCGCGGCTGACCGAGCCGGGATCGCGAAGGGTGACCGGATCCTGGAGGTGTAAGTTAGCTTCCTCACACTTAGCTGGAAGGTAACGTTAGTTAGCACAGGTTCGGTTTCTTCATCGCTTCTGTGTTCTGATAACAAACCGAGCCCGTCGGTTAACTAATTAGGCCGGTTTACGTTTGTTGTGGTAGTTAGAGGAACTCAACCCGGCTAAGCAGCTTAGATAATTTGGAGAACGGGCTGTGCATGTTGATTAGCTTTGCTATGTAGCTAGGTAGTTAAGCTAACGGCGAGCCGTGTTTGCGCAGTGATCCTCAGGTGCCAAATTTAAATAACAATTTAAATGCCTCATCAAATTAACAAAATATGTGTGTCATTTTTAAGAGGCAGCTTCTACTGTTTGGTCATGCTGTTTACACAGTTTTTCTTTAAAATTAGTTTGAACCATTTTCTTTATCCCTGTCTTTGGATGTTTTTGATCCAGATCCAGGCTCCTGTTTATTGATTTATTAATGCCTTGAAAGGCCAGTTATAGTCTAAAATTCGCATGGAGGCGTCATCTTACAGTTTCTGTCGTGATTTAAAATTTAATACTGCTAAAATATTATATATTTTTAGTATTTTGGTTGCCTTTACACAGCGGATATTTGACCGTGAACCGGTCACGCATTATTTTCACTATTTAGCCGGACCTTCCGTTTGACATGCGCAATTCGTGTTTTTAGGACCCGGCGTGAGGCGAAATCTGTCCCTTGCCACATCTGGGTCAAGATGCGGTAATGTGCATGCTCAACGTTCCAAACCTCGCACATGCCCAATAGTGCCCGACCTGTATAGATTTTTTTTGGGGGGGCGATATGATACAGATATCGGGGAGTAAAATAACCGATATATCTGCCGATATATGAAAGTGTTTATTTCTCACAAAATCTTCCAAAATATGACAAAAATTGCCAAACATATATTAGATTTAGAAATCTTTCCTGCTTTCAACAATGCCACTCGCAATATGGCGGTCACGTACAATGCTGCCATTCAATGCGGCGTCTACACGTTAATGTCTGTGCATGCTCTGGCCGGGTTGCGTTTGTTCCATTTTGTTTGAGACTTTGCGCGTGCACATCGCTGTGTGGTATGCTTGGAAACGTGATCCTTAATTAGGCTGATATCATGGAAACAAATGCTTAAGTTTTCTGCCGGTTCAATAACCCTTCGTCGCGGAAGGCCGGTTTATCTTCGGGCAAGATGGCATGTTGTGCAGGAATGCCGTGCCGGCAGAGAATGTGCCAAAAAAAACCACCAAGTTTGAAAATTTTGAACTGCGCATGTCAAACGGAAGTTCCAGCAAAATGGCGATAATTATATGAAACCGGTTCACGGTCAAATATTTAGTGCGTAGCCTTTAAACATGAGGAACTTTTGTTTGTTGTTTGTTTGTTTGTATGTATGTATGTATTTTTAACAACTAAAATGTCATTCAGTCACTATTACTCTGAGTGTCCTAGTTTTACTTCTACAATTCTGCACTAAGTGGAATTAATGAGACATAAAAAAAAAAAAATCTACTTAATTTTTTTTTTTAATAAATAAATGAATACAAACATTAAGAAGCAGCTTGGACTGAAGGTGTTTTTCCTTAATGCATGGCAGAGCTGTTAAAGTGACAAGCATATACAGTGGATTGACTTTAATGTGCTCGCATTCCGCTCTGAGCAAGTGTAATGTCGGGGAATACACAGGTATCGGGACTTGGTATCGGCAGATACTCGATATTAAATGGCAAAAAAAACCCTGATCAGGACATCCCCACTTCCAAATTAAGACGGCACAAGCAAATGCAGGAAACACGAATACAAACACCTGCATCACTTCAGCAACGGGTGGTTGTATTTAAAAAAAAAAAAATTAAAAAAAAACTCAAATTGAGAAAACTCTTGGAAACACAGAGAACGCAAATGAATATAACCTACAGCACATGCAACAATTTGGTGACATTGTGAAAATTCACACAACGCACGCAAAACAAGCCATCAAGCTGTCTGTCCTGTCAAAACGTGGCCCCTCTAAGTACAAGCAAATGAGGCATTATTTTGCAAATTTTGGGGTGTGTAGATGCTGAGTAAATGGTGATTGCAGAAAAAAATCTGACATTTATTTGTACGGGAAGTAATCGTGTTAGCAGAGAGACAAACCAACAAAGCACTGGTCATCACATAGACGGAGCTACATGGGTTTAAATCGTCAGATGCCTGCACCGAGCCGCATCCTAGGTGCTTTTGTAAAGAGTTGTTATGCCTGACATTAATGTGGTGTAAATACTGAGAGTCACAGGAATAACCCCAACACTAAAGGTTTTATGATGTAGAACACAGGCTACATTTGGAGTAAGGGAGAAGAGAAACAGAAAACGCGGAACCAAAATCTTTGCTGAAAGTCCAACTTGCTGAGGCGTCAAAAAAATGTGTTTTCCAACACGTTTTCCAAATGCATGATTAATCACATGACAACACCTTCGAGTTTTCATGTACGGTAACTCGACGTGCGTCAGAAAAACTCCAGAGAAACCTTCTCTTTAGCATATTGTGAATCGGCTGTTCGTTCAAAATTGATGAACTAACAAAACAAATAATCCGTGTTTCTTCGTTGATGACGGCTGCTCTGGTTCACTCTGTGTATCGTTTCATCATTTATTTGGTTACTTTTTGATTTAAAAAAAAAAAAAAAAAAAAAAAAGACAAATAGAAAAACCGGTTAAAGAAAAATATAACTATAGTGACAATGAAATGGTTTGTTGTCCCACTCTGCTGTTGCCGCTTTGCTTCTTTCTCAGCCTTATTCAGTCTGCCCTTTGCTTCCGATCTGTAACTAAGAAGCCATTCTGTCAGATCATCTGTGTTGGAGAACAGGATGACATGATCAAAAGCGATGAGAACACTGCTTCTCCCTTTATCTCCAGCTTTTGTTCGACCTCCTACCCCCAATTTTTGGAGACTCACAACTGTTCAGTCCAGCACCTCGGATGAAAGTCATCCCGTATACCAGCTGTCTTTTCTTGTTTTGTTTTTTTCTTTTTCTCTCTCTCTCTTTCAAACAGTCTATGTTTGTTTAAAATTGCTGCTACAATCTCGTAACTCCTCTTCCTGTCCGATCTGTTGTATTTTATTAATACAGTTGCGTGGGCCATGTAAATGCAGTCTACTGGCTGGCCCCGTGTTCGTGCTTGATCCCTCCTTTCTTCGTTGTGCCCCGTTGTTTCTCAGAGGAAGATTATCAGATATCTGATGCTCATACCATCTGTCCTCAGCAATGCCAAAATGGGAGGTGTCTCTCAGAGCTGAAGGGAAAGCAGACGGTTAATTCACCACAACCAACACGGTTTATCAATGGAGGACACACCATTGTACAGCAACAATGTAGATGAGTGGGTGGGTTAGTGCATCCCAGCCAGTTTGTGTACGTCATAACTCAAAAACGATAAAAGCTGCCATCTTAGAGGTCTCCAACTTAAAAAGGCGTATAATGAGGACAATCTGATTTTAAAATCTGGTGAACTGTACTGCACTAACTCAACTGGAAAAGCTGCTTTATTTAGTCTCTTTAATATCCCGTAGACGTGTCTGCCACCTGCTGAATGCGGCACCCGCATTCACATGAACTAAGAAATCAAGCTAGCAGAACAGGAAAGTAAAACTTAAATTAAGCAATGGGTAGATCATGTGAATGGGGATTGTACCAAAACTTTCAATTGTTAGTTGAAAGTACTCATGGCAGACTCGAAACACTGCTCCGAAACCTTCGAAACACCAGTGTTTCGAACGTTGTTCTGGACCTTGCGTGAGAAGGAAGACGTCGTATGCTGTGCTGCTACCTGCTGAACGCTGGCACCTGCTGGGCGGTTCAGGAATGCGCATCCATATGGAATTATGAATTAGAGCAGGGTGCACGTACGTGCACTGGCACGTACATGGCTTGTTAGGACAGGCTGCAGAATTGCTGTGCTTATGAGCTGCATATTCAACGCACATTGGAGATCGGAATGATATTATTATTATTATTCCCAAAAGAGTTGTAGTTTTAACAAGAGATGTCGGCACATATTTGGCCATACTCATATTTTACTATTTCTTTCCTGGTTAAGGAATCGGAGTGTGTGGGTTTACAATTGTCCTGGATCAAGACTAAGATCCTTGCTTTTAATGACTTCCTGGACTCAGCCATCAGAAGTGTATCTGTATGTGGCAAAAGTGTTGAACTTGTAGAGACATTTACTTATCTCGGTAGTGGCATTCATGTCTCTGGGTCCTCGACCTTTGAGATCTAGAGACGCCAAGGAAGAGCTTATGGAATCATGAGGTCGCTGGACAGAGGCGTTTGGCGATGCCGATATATTTGCAGGAGAACAAAAGTCCAAGTCTTTAGGGTCCTGGTGCTACCTGTCTCCCTGTGTGGTTGTGAGACTTGGACGCTAAACGGTGACCTGGGGTGATGACTGGATGTCTTTGGTACCAGGTCTCTTCGGAGGATCCTTGAGCACCACTGGAATGACTTTGTGTCAAACGAGCGGTTACTTAGGGAGACTAAGATGAGGAGTATCACTTGCATTGTGAGGGAGCGTCAGCTTTGACATTTTGGCCACGTGGCGCGTTTCTCTGTGCATGATCCAGCACATAGGTGCCTGAGTGTTGAGGATCCCAGTGGCTGGAGACGGCCGAGGGGACGCCCACGCTTCACCTGGCTGCAGCAGATGGATAGTTATTTTAAAGATATGGGCATGGACTGGTTGTCTGCCTGGGTGGTTGCCATCCAGGACCCGGGGCGGTTCCGTGGTGTCGTGGATGAGGCATCAGCGCATGCTCCCAGACTTGAGCTTGTGAAAAAGTGACATTCTTTCTATCACTTCTGCTTTCTCATCACTGCTCTCTCGCTCTCATTTTCCCGGCAGTAATGGGGTGAGTGTGGAAGGTGCCACCCATAAGCAGGTGGTGGACCTGATCCGTGCCGGGGAGAAGGAGCTGGTTCTGGCCGTGCTGTCTGTTCCGCCACAGGAGGCTGACGGATTGGAAGCAGGAGAGGATGTTCAACCCAATTATGACTACAGTGACAAGCAGGCTGTTCCCATCTCCGTTCCTACCTACAAACATGTAGAGCAGCACTCAGAGAGGTTTGTGGTGAGTACGGTTTTGGCTCAGAATATCTTATGGTGACTATTTGTCATTCAAAAACTAGATGGTGACTTTTAAACTTTGACTTCTTCATCTGCTGTGATGGACAACGGTGTTTCTGTCTTTCTGTCAACGGCCATAGGTCTACAATGTGTATATGTCGGGCAGACAGCTGTGCGCAAAGCGCTACCGAGAGTTTGCCATCCTGCACCAGAACCTGAAGAGGGAGTTTTCCAACTTTAATTTTCCAAAGTTGCCTGGTAAATGGCCATTCTCCCTTTCTGAGCAGCAGCTGGACGCTCGGCGCAGAGGCCTGGAGGAATACCTGGAAAGAGGTGGGCTGATGTAGCGCTATCCCGTGTCTAAAATGACCTCTGCCAAGGAGGTAACATTTTCAGTCGTAGCGTTAAAAATTCTCCTACTTTGTACGAAGGCCGATGGTGACCCGTTAGTCATAAATGCGACCAATTCTTGCGCTGGACGGCTGATTTTTGCAGAGCGATGATCAGACGGCAGCCGAATGAAAAGCTCGTCAAAAATCAACATATTTCAGTGACATTCCTGGGGCTGCAGAGGTGGTTTTTTTTTGATTGATAAATGAAACGCAGGACTCGCTGCGCTCTCATTCAGCTCATTCGCTCTCGTCATTTTCATGCAGCGCGTTGCGCTGCGGTTGCATTCAGTGCACAGCACAGTGCACGTTTAAAAAGAACATTAACACACTGTATAGTGACAAGCAACCAAGTCACCGAGAGGCTAAAGCAGGGAGGTTCACTGAGGTGACGCGCTGCAAACAGTTCCAATGTCCGCTTCAAAGTCCTCCGTTTGCTTCTGTTCATTTCTCAGCACGACTACCAAAATAAAAGCACCCGTGCAGAGACACAGACAGATTACACAAGACATGAGATATAGCCGCTACGCACTGCTTCACATTAAATACGCAACATGTCTATTTATTAACGCAGAACAGTCCGCTTAAGTCTGGCTGTTTAGGTGATGTGCACCGCGGTGACTCTCCTTTCCTTCAAATTTACACCAGGTGTGTTTCTGATATATGGCGTATGTAATGTCAACTTTTTACCACAGCACTTTCCACATAGATGAATGAGTTTTTCCGTGTGTTTTCTTCCTGCTTACACAGACTGTGCAGGCGCGTAGCCAGAGGGGCGAGGGCGTGGGAACGTCCCCCCCCCCAACCCCCTCAGAATAAAGATCCACTTTTGAAGACGTTTTACATTTTTTGCACATAACAATACTGTTAATAATAATGAAAATTTTTATTTTTGCAGTCCAATTATACAGTTTTTGGCCTCCTTAAATATTTATATATTTCCCAAGTTTGTGTCTAACCCTTTTTTCAGGAGGTCGATGAGTGACGATTTCAAATGATTAAGTGGCGCGGAGGCCGAAAATGGCAACCACCAAAAAAAGTATGGAGGCCGAAAAACATTTTATGTTGAGGGCAGATGTGAGGCCGATTTTATTCCCAAAAAAGTATGGAGGCCGAAATTCTTTTTTTTTTAATTTTTTTTTCATATTTT
>OMMV01186027.1:0-14559 GCA_900302635.1 Chatrabus melanurus | reverse complement strand
TATTAATGATAAGATGGTTATCATATGGCTGTTTTGTATCGGCTCTTAATTGTATCTGTCCTCAGCCTCCTTATAAGCCCGAACCGGTAGGACAGCCTCAAGCAGAAACAAGGGTCGATACAAAAACAGCGATATGATAACACACACGCACATATATATATATATATATATATATAAATACATGAAAAAAGGAAAAACTTGAAAAAAGAAAAAAATATAACATTTTGTACTTTCAGTGTATTTTGATGTTAAAACTTTTACACTTTTACTTAAGTAACATTTTGATTGCATGATTTGAGTAATTCTATATTGTGGTACTGTTACTTTTACTTAAGTAAAATCTCTGAGTTCTTCTTCCACCACTGATGATGCATGATAACTATATTAAACTAAACACAAGGCTATGTGTGTTAAAATTTTAACTGGATGTAAGGTATTACAGAAATCCATTTTCAAACTTAGAACTGAACCTTCATCAGGCCTAATAATGACACTGGTGTGTGAGGGACACCTCTTATAGTTACGATCTAATTTATTGTTACAGCAACATTCTTGCACAAGAATGATCTAAATCAGTTCCACATAGTGAAGTGTACTGACACAGATGTTGTACTAAAAATGCAAAAATCAATCAATCAATATATAAATAAAATAGCTGATATTTAGGACATTTGCTGATTAGGTTGAACTGGGCTGAAATACATTCTGGGGCAAATCTGGACTAGAGTTCACACCTTCTTGGTTATGCTTTTGTCTGTTTTAGTAATAATTAGCTGTTACTTGTTCTTTCTCTTCTAGATACAATCAAAATAAGCCTGGATAGATTTAAATGTGCCGGAGCTGTGCAGTACTCCAAAAATGGGAAAACTGGTTACTTTTGTAATGAAGGCTGGGGTAAGATTCACACCACACAACATTAGAATAGATATATCTTCCCAAATGTTACTATTTAAAAAAAGCTGTTTTTAATGAAACTTTATCTGATTAAACTTTCAGTGACACATGCTCTCTCTCTCTCTCTCTCTCTCTCTCACACACACACACACACACACACACACACAAGTCAAGTCAAGTCTGGGACCATGCGCTGATGCTGCGTTTCGCCGCATCCATGACACCACAGAACCGCCCTGGGTCCTGGATGGCAACCACTCAGGCAGACAACCAGTCTATCCCCACATCTCTAAAACAACCATCTAACTGCCGCAGCCAGGTGGGAGTCCCCTTGGCCTTCTCCAGCCACTCAAAACATGCCACATGGCCAAAATGTTGCAGCTGAGGCTCCCTCGCAATGCAAGTGATACTCCTCATCTTAGTCTCCCTCAGTAACCACTCATTTTATACAAAGTCATTCCAGAGGTACCCAAGGATCCTCCGAAGAGACCTGGTACCAAAGACATCCAGTCATCGCCTTAGGTCCCTGGTTAGTGTCTAAGTCTCACAACCATACAGTAAGACAGGAAGCACCAGGACCCTAAAGAATTGGACTCTTGTTTTCCTGCAAAGATATTGGCATCGGTACAACAAGCTCAGAAAATAAATGTGTTCATTTACAGCACAGTTGAAACAGTAAAGTTAAAAAAAAAAAATTTGATGAAACATATCTATTGGTACATATCTTCTCCTATAACATATCATATTGGTAGCTTTCATAGAAGGCTTAGCTCAATTAGGAACTGAATTATGTCCAAAAAGCTGCTTTTTCCACCAATTTAACATCAACCTTGACTTTAGAGGAAGCAGGTCACTGTGGAGAAGTCGTATCAGACATATTAGTGGACATTTTTATTTTTGCTTGTGCAATCTCGCTCAATTTTGGCCATTCATCCACCGGGATTGTGAGAACCCAACATCGCTGCAACAGATGTGTATGCAGTACTGTGCAAAGGTTTTATAATGACCACAGATCTTAAAACATAACCAGTATCACTTTGCTGGTCATAATGACTGCACATCATTATTGCTGTATGGATACCATAGAATGAAGGGAGGGAGAAGACAAAAATGGCAAAAAAAAAGTCAAATCAGAGGAAGAGTAATGCATGAGATAGAAGACAGGACCAAAACCAGGCAATGAGTGATAGAAGAAAAAAAAACATTCAGTCATGTTCTGCTTGGCTATTGAACTAGCAGTGCGTCACAAGGTCGTATGTAGATTTTCAGGCCCATTAATGAGAATAATGGTTGGAATATAGATATTTACCACACATTCCCAATTCTGAAGTAAAGCTTGGGGTTTCAAGGTCCATATGAGGGCAAACACCATATAGATTAGCTCCTGTGATCTACTCTGGTTTTGCATCTTGAAACAAATTAGTTCAAGTCAGAGACAAAATCACTTACAAGTCTTGGAAATTTGGAAAAGTCTAAGTCATATTCCATGTAAAATCTCAAATCATGACAGGCAAACTGACTTGGGACTTGACTTGAGAGTAGTGCCATTTTTCAAGTTTGATGATTCAGTTTTCTTGCTGTTCTTTTTCTTTTGAATAACATTTTGTAATTCTGTAGGCATCAGAATGTTCAGTTGTTTTGCATTACAACGATGCTATGAAAATATTTAACATTTTCCAAAAATGAGTTTGTAGTAGTGCAAATCTTTTTTCACTCCCACTGTATGTGTGACTCTTAAAGGTGAAGATAAAGCAGCGCGTTTATGCAAATCGCTGGGTTGCGGTAAACTCAAGCAGATTCCTCTGTATCCTTGGCTGCTACCAAAGGACTTCGACAGCTCAGACAGTATGCGGATCAATTGTCCAGTCAGCACAACTGAAGATAACCTGTGGCAATGTGCAACTCAGGGAAAATGCAACAATCCCGCTTCTGTCATATGTACAGGTAACTTTGAGAACAGTGACACCAAATATGTACATTAAAATTCTCTCCAAGTCACAACACTGATTTTTATTTTTTTTATTTTTTTAACAGATCACGAGAGACTCGTACTGAAAGGAAACTCGTCAAATGTCTGTTCCGGACAGCTGCATATAGAAGAAGGTGGCACCTGGAAACGTGTTAGCAACAACAGGATCAAAACTGAACCTGATAAGATGTGCCAGCAGATGTACTGTGGTTCCACTGTCACACACAATGTGGATGCCAACAACACAGTACAGTTGTCATGCTCGGGTAATACACGTATTTATTGCTAATCTACAACTCTTTCTCAAACAAACTCCAAAGACACATGTACATTTTGCACTTGAAATGGACTTCTTTGTCATGTCCCTATTGTTGATATTTACAATTTAACTATGTACAAAATGGTTTTCTGTTTTATTAAAACCATAAAAACACAAAATAACAAAACAAAAACAATCAATCAAACAAAAACTTTGTACTACACTGAAAGCACCCTTCAGTTTTAGTGATCACTTAGCTTGAGTTTGAGATTCATTTAGCTTTCATTTAGGTTGATAATTAATTTACATATATAATCTGGTATTTTTATGCTCAATTGTTTTTAGATGCATTTAGTTTTAGATTCCGTTAGCTTTAAGTTGTTTTTATATTCAGTTAGCTTTATATTCAGTTATGGTTCATGTTCAGTTAACAAGAGTTGACAATAGGCATAAAAAAAAAAGGCTTGGCCTTTGTCCTGGTGATCAAGTGCAATCTTTTGTGCAAGTTTTTTATGTAAATTTTGGAGTAATGGCTTAGTACATGGTAGTTTCAGGTCATTTGATGGAGTGCTATCTTAAAGGTGGATGAAGTTACATTTCTATTTGATGCCTCCAACTTCATCAATTCCTTAGTTGTGATCCTGAGGTTGAACAAAAGTTTGTTAATTTCTGGGTGTTAATTTGGGCTTCCTTTCTCAATAACACAACGTTTGTATGGTCCCAAGCTTCTTATATCTTTGTATAGATTGCATAGTTGCTTGTGGTACAATTAATCTTTTCGAGATGGCTCCTAAAGCTTGCATCTCATGTGCAATTTTTTACTTTGCGGCCAATTTGCAATGGTAATCGCAAATTTGTGCTTTTTATTTGCAAAATACCCGCGACAGTCACAGGCTTGTAGAATGGTAGCAAGTTGTCCAAAATTGCACACGGGCATTTTTAAGAAGTTTAAAATTACAACTGCAAAAATTGAAGCTCTGACATGACATAATAGCAAATCTGTATCAAATCTCTTTTAGTACGCACGTGCCATGCAACAGTCTCATAATGGCCGCAAAGGCCGCAAAATTTCACCTGCAGTGGCAATGGGTTTGCGATGCACGCAACAAAAAGGCTAAATACATTGCAGCCATAGAGACTTGTCATTGCAGTGAGACAATCGCTCTAACATCTCGCATATCTTTCGCAACAATCGTGTGTTTCAGAAAAATGTGAAAAAGTCGTGAAAAATCATGTCGCAAATTTACAGCATGCGAAAAATCGCAGGTGAGATACCCCCTTAAGGAAGAACATGACTTTCAGAGAGCCAAAATTTTGTCTTGGCTTAATTCTTTAGATTTGTTTTTTTTTTGTTTTGTTTTGTTTTTTTGCTCTTAAATGCAAGAAGGTGCTGGTTCTACAGGTAAGCCCTTAAATATACAATGAAGATTATATATATATATATATATATATACTGTAAAATAACAGCAAATGACTGTCACTGTATTGCATTTTTCATGTTATTTTAACTTAAACATGTAAATCCAAACTATATTTGTAATTTTATTAATATTTTATGTAATTTAAAAATACAGGAAACATTTTTCTGGCATTGTTGTGAAAACATCCCCAATTAACCCTGAATTATGACATTTAGTCATTCAGAAACATTTGCAATTAATTCCATGAGTTTCTAGAATGTTCTGGAATGTTCCATGCTGTTTAAAGAGGCATTCATCTTGGTGTATGTTAAGTATTGATCCACTACGTCTGACATAGTGAACCAATACTGAAATAAATTTAACTTGTAACTTTTGTTATTAAATGATTTTATTTTAAAATAAAGTAGACATTTTTACTGACTTAACACTCACATTGTTTAATAAAATAGAATTTATGCAGTTGGAGGAAAAAACTGCATGAGTTTGAATCATAATATTTCTATTTTCTTCTTCACAGATAAAGTTCAAGTCAGTCTGATGGTCAATAATAAAATGAGTAACTGTTATGGCACAGTTGTTGTCAGCGTGAACGATACTTACTATCCTGTCTGTGGCAACGCATGGACCAAGAAGAATGCTGAAGTCGTTTGTTCAGAGCTAAAGTGTGGGAAGGTAACTTTTCTTGATTTTATGTCTATTGTGTCTTTTTCCTCGAGCATGACTCAAAATATGAACTTTTACACTGTATATAACAGCAGTGTTAGATTTTTTTTGCAATGTCCAAACTTTTTGAAAGTCAATCAATTCAATCTGTTCATCATTCATCTATTCCTTTTAGGTGATTAGCTCAGATGTACGTGAAGCTGAATCAGATGCAACAATGGATTTTGTGCAGTGCTCTGGTGAGGAGGCATCACTGTGGCACTGTCTGGCCAAGCATGAAATCAACAGTCACTTCAAATGTTCTTCCAGTCCCTATATAGTCTGTGGAGGTGAGAAGAAAACTATTAAAACTATAAGAGCTGAAAATAGTAAAGTATTGCCCTTGTCTTCATATGGTGTTCAGCATAGAGCAGGTATCATTGCTATTTTCCACCTGATGCCAAAGTCATTTTTGTGCCCGTGTCCTTTACATCCTGGTAACACTTGAGCTCATCTATGTACCCATGGGCATGTTCATATAAAAATAAGGTGCGGTTGAGTGTCCAGCGCTGTGTAGCACTGTATTTAAAGAGTGTAACACTCCTGCCTTGCCTAAGTTGGTTCACCACACACGTACCCTCTGTGCACAGCGTTGCACAAAAGCACATAAAAAGACCATGGAACTGAAGGCAAGTCAAGTCAAGTCTGGGAGCATGCACTGGTGCCATGCGTCACCGCATTTACCACACCACGGAACTGCCTTGGGTCCTGGATGGCAACCACCCAGGCAGGCAACAGATCCATCCCGACCTCTTGAGAGTAACCATCTGTCTGCCACTGCCAGATGAAATGTGGGCATCCCCTTGTCTCCTTGGTCTTCTCCAACCACTGGGGTCCTCAACAGTGAGGCACCTGCATGCTGGATCATGCCCAGAGAAACTCACCATATGGCCAAAATGTCGTAGCTGATATTCCCTCACAATGTAAGCGATGCTCTTCATGTGAGTCTCTCCAAGTAACCGCTTGTTTGACACAAAGTCATTCCAGGGATACCCAAGCATCCTCCAAAGAGACCGAATACCAAAGACATCCAGTCGTCGCTATAGGTCACTGGTTAGCAACCAAGTCTAAAAACCATACAGTAATGCTAAGTTCACATGTTGGCTGTAAGCGGAAGATGGTAAACCGGATGTTCCATTGTTTTCAGTGAGAAGTTGACAGAAAATTATGCCACCTCTGGCTGTGAGCATCGCAACTGCACACCATGACGGCACTTACAACTTTTACTGCCTGCCGTAGTGACAAGAATAAACCGGATTTTATTTTATCTTTAATGAGGAGAAAACACAGACAGCAAGAGATGGATTATTTAAGTGCAGAGAGTCACCTTGTTTTAATCAGGTAAACACGAATAATTTCTGTGATATTACAGAGAGGAATTACTTCATAACCTCACAAAAAGTAAACTTGTTTAAGCTACCATCAGAGCCAGGGCTTCGTGTTTAATAAAACATTGTGCAAAACGCTAAAACTGTTGTATCTTTCAATTAAGTAAATTATTGTCTGTGTAGTTAACAATGAAAAATGACCGAGTCTCATGTACAATCTGCCGCTGCAGATGGTAATAATTCTGCTATGATGGCTGCTATGCCGGTTTTTCTACCACCAACATGTGAACACAGCTTTAGACAGGAAGCACCAGGAACCCAAAGACTTGGACCTTCACTCTCCTGCAAAGATATCGGCATCACCAAACACCTGTGTCAGGCGGTGAACTGAAGTGTACACAAAAAATATGAATGAAATGAAAGTATATCAAATGCCATTTTTTTCCCCTCCCCGCAGCCGGGGTTGTGTGGACAAACAGGTGTAGTTTCGCTTTTCACAGGGGCCAAGACATTAAAGGCGTAATCTCACCTCGACGTTTGGGCCAAAGTAGACGAACGTATTTGCAAACATTGGTGTCCGCTAGCCTCCGTTAGCATCCGCTAGCCACACTGGGCTACGCTGTCCTCCATCGATGAACCTCTTGCCGACGTACCTCAGCGCACATGACAGTTAAAGACAAACAGCTCTTGACTTACCTTCTAAAGTATTGATGGCGACGGGTCTTGTGAGGTGCGCCTCTAAGGCCACTTGACACAGCTCCACATTTCGTGCATAGCCACGCACAATGGTCAGTGAACACTCCTCACATCGTGGGTGTAAGACGTTTTAAAGGATGCAATATTCACACAGTTGTTAATACAACTGTCACTGCAACTTCCAACGTTCGGTCTTTTTTTTCCCTCCAGGACATCTCTCACTCACATCCCAGCTGTGTGCACCTTGCACTCTGGTTTAAAGAGAATGACAGGTCACACTGGTTGATTTCATGACATGTCGAGAAAATGGCCATGAATAATGTGGCGCATTAATCCAGCCCCTTTGCATGGAGCACCCTGCTTGGTGCTGATATTTCCCACTGCTTAAATAACATTGTGTGCTCAGATGTGCCCCAAATGGTTTTTCGTCACACCTTTTAGACCGTGTACCATAGATCCTCAAGATAGGTCCTATGATCTGTTTTCTTCAAAGGTCCTAAATATGAGGGTTTTTTTTTTGAACACTTTGTTTGTTAGTTGCCTAAACCTTACTGTTATTTTAAAATGTGACAATGATAGAAAGGCTTGTGCTTCCAAACTGTTGAATGGTATTGTATGTGCCTAACTGTATGCTACCCAAAGACCTATGAACTCATACTTAAACGCCTCCTCTTTTAGCTTTTCCTTCACAATATGTTGTTGTCATGCTACAGGTAGCTTGAACATGAGCCTGAGGGATGGTCCAGGAAAATGTGCTGGAAGACTGGAAATACAGCATGAGAACCAATGGCTAAGGGTCAGGGTCAATAGATGGACAATTGCCAATTCAAATAAGATCTGCAATTTAATGAAGTGTGGAAATGCAACAACATCCACAATTCCTGACAAATTTAGCCCTGGTTCAGGTCCGATCGTGGATCTGACTTTCAATTGCATACCAAGCTACTCTCACATATCTGACTGTGTCTCAGCAATCACCACTATCACCACTGCATCAAACACAGTAGGAATAACCTGCAAAAGTAAGTCATCATTCTTTTGTCTGTATTGAACTCTGAAATTCTTGCATGATTATTTACACCTCCATTGTTAGTTTGAGCATAGAGTTGTAGGCTGCAAGGAAATCACACTAGAAGCTGAATTCATGCTTCGCTTTTCTTTGTGGAACAGGAATATAACACCACTCAGTACAACACATTATTCCATACAGTTTGCTTGCAAATATCCATTTCTATGCAGATGACATGATTATTGCACTATATACCAACTCAGAAATATATGTTTTACAAATGCCAAGCAGGCTGTGTTTTCAGGCAGACAAGCAGAGTCTATTTCTCTCTGCCATTTTATGGCAGATCATGCAACCAGCTAGTTTTAACAACGTATGAGTCAGACTAATACTTGGCTGTAAAACTATAATCTGTAATTCTGAATTAAAACTATCCATTTACGTTCTATACCTACTTACCCTGTTTTGAATGATGCAGGGTCAGAGCCTGTCCCATTATGCTTTAGGCAGTGTACACTGTGGATAGGATGCCACGCTATCAAAGGACTAACAAACGTATCTTTCATTCATTTTTTTTTTTTTGTCCCTACCTTATGCCTTTCAGAACACATGATGGTATTTTTAAAGGGAAATACTTCATGTTCTGGCGATGTGAGCATAGAGCATAACCAAAAGTCTTACTGGCTCTCCGGCTCCGAAAAGATGTGGAACCAGAAAGCCGCCAATGTAGTGTGTCGACAGATGCACTGTGGGGAAGCCTCTGTGTTTGAGAGGAAAGATGTCAACAGTGCTGACATGAAAAAAGTTTGGCAAAAAGCTTACAACTGTACACCAAACAACACATCTCTGTTTAACTGCGTGAACAGCGACGATCCACCAGCCAACTACAGTCATACTATTGCCTCCGTGACATGTTCAAGTATGTGAAGCAGTGTGGAAATAAGAATCAAAAATGTGTTATTCATCATGGCATTATATGTTTGTGTTTTACTTAAAACAGTTTGTTTTAACATGCACCAGTTACAGTCACGTCCATAAGTAATTGGACAATGAACATTTTTGCAATTTTACCACAAGAATGGAGTTGAAACCAAACAATCAAAATGTGTTTGCAGTTTGGACTTTCAGCTGTAATTCGGGGGGTTTAACAAAAATATTGCATTAACTGTTAAGGAATTATAAGCATTTGCATACAGAGTGCCTCCATTTTTGGAGCCCATAAGTAATTGGACAAACTAAACATAATGATTATTTTTACAAGCCAGAGGATGGATTCATGAAATATTGCAAGTCACTGAACATGCCTTAGACTTCATTTACATCAATCATTAAGAAATTCACAGTATGGTACTGTATGATAAATCTGTGTCAAGTAGGCAGTTCTCAAAAATGTATTGACTATGCTGGAAGGAGACAAGTGAGGGAAGCCACCAAGACACCCAGACAACTCTGAAGGAGTTATAGGTTTCTGTAGTTGTGGTTGGAGAAACTGCATTGTGCAACTTTTGTCTGTTGCTTCACCATTTATGCAGCTTTACAGGTTTGGTTACTCAATTTTTGAGAACTGCCTACTTGACACAGATTTACCATAGACTACCATACTGTTTGTATTTCTTAATGATTGATGTAAATGAAGTCAGAGACATATTCAGTGACTTGGAAATGTTCATGTATCCATCCCCTGACTTGTCTCAAGAAAACAGACTAAAACAGATGATTTAATCCTTATATTTAGAATAAATTGCTCCCATCCCAGCTTTTTTTGGAATGTGTTGCAGGCCTTAAATGCAGGAATGGATGTATATTAACAAATGAAATGAAGTTGACCCCACAAAACATGAAATATCTTGGGTTCATACTGTCGGCAATGAAATAGAAGTCAATGTAAATGTAAGGACCACTGCAGGGTTTTTTGTTTGTTTGTTTTTGTTTTTTTGCATTTTCCATATTGCCCGACTTTTTCTGATTTGGGGTTGTATATTTGCACAGTCTGAAAATATGCTACCGTGATGATAAAAGCATATTTCAAAGAAAGCAATAAAAATGACATCAAATACACTGACAAAGCAGGAAGAAGAGAAATAAGAAAGTAATTTGCCTCCAAGTTTCTATAAATGTGTTTATAGCTGTAAAAAAAAAAAAAAGCTGCAGAACCTGTCTTAAAACTCTTAAGACGATGTCCAATGACAGTAGAGGTGTTTTGACAGCTTGTCAAATTTCTCCCAGTGGGAGTATCTATTAAAGTCCACAGTGTGGAATTTTTCCTCATGACTGAATCCAGTAGCAGAGAACCACACAGCCTCAGTATCAACAGACATGCACTTCAGAGAGAATGTTAACCATGTCTGCTCTGCAAGATGTGAGGAGGGTTATTTAAAATGCTATAGAAGTTCATCAAAGCATTTTGTCATTTCATAGCCATGTCAACATTTTTTTCAGTTCATTTGTGTGTTATAAACAGTAAATAATAAAATCCTTGTGTGTAATTTTAAACCACAATAAAATGTGTATATCTACAAATGTTTCAGAACACATTTGAAAGTGCATGAACCTTTAAGAATACCTATAAGACACCTTCGTACATGAAACTGTTACATTTTATAAAGTGTTTGTACACATAGAAATGTTATATCATGTAAATTACTTGTTCACTTAAAATGTGATCCTGTGTAAGCAGTTAATGATTATACGCTCATAAACATAACATTGTGTGAAGTATTTCTACACTTATAAATGTTCAATTGTGTAAAGTAGTTTTCACCTATAAATGTGACCATGTAAGAATTCAAGTCAAGTCTGGAAGCATGCACTGGTGTTGTGCATCGCATCCATGACACCACGGAACAACCTTGGGTCCTGGATGGCAACCGCTCAGTCAGATAAGTGGTCCATCCACACTTCTAGTTACTATCTATCTGCCACAGCCAGGTGAAGTGTAGGCATTCTCCTTGGCCTTCTCCAACCACTGGGGTTCTCAACACTCAGCACTTATATGCTGTATCATACACAGAAAAATGTGCCACATGTCCAAAATGTCAGAGCAAACCCTCCCTCACAATGCAAGTGATGCGTGTCATCTCAGTGTCCCTAAGTATGTGCTCGTTTGTAAGGATTGCACACTCATAAATCATACATTGTATAAAGTATTTGATTTGTACACTTATAAGTGTTAAATTGTGTGAAGTTGTTGCACACATAAATATGATATTATAAGGCTTGCACACATAAATTTTATGTGTAACGCAGTTTTACACTTATGAATGTGGTGCTGTGTAAGCATTGTACATTTATAAATCTTACATTGTATAAAGTATTTGTACATTCACAAATGTTATATTGTATAAAGTGTTTGTACACTTATAAATGTTAAATTGTGTGAAGTTGCTGCACACATAAATATGATAGTTTAAGCCTTACACACAAATTCTATAATGTGTAAAGGAGTTTTACACATATGTGACACTGTGTAAGGATTGTACACTTATAAATCTTACATTGTATCAAGTATTTTGTACACTTATGTTAAATCATGTAAAGTTGTTGCACACTTGGATATGACAGTGTAAGTCTTGCATGCATAGATTCGGTAATGTGCAAAGTGGTGTTACACATAAATGTGATGCTGTGTAAGGATTGTACACTTATAAATCTTACATTGCATCAAGTATTTGTACACATAAATGTAACACTGTCTAAAGATTTATACACTTACAAATGTTACATTGTATAAAGTATTTGTACAGTTATATATATTTTGTTGGAATAGTTATTGAAGATTTAACATGGTAACTTCCCATTCAGATGTGAATTGAAACAAAGATCTCTCCATTCTCACTGTACATATTTATTCTTTGGTCAAATCTGACATTTCACAGCAGAGCACCCTTGAACAGCTGAAAAACTTTCAAAAATAAGAGCATTTGGAACCCCCCCTCCAAAAAGGAGGCCTGAACATGGCTGATGTTGCCATTATTTGATCAGCACAAGGTTTGAACTTATGTAATGCTCCGTCATAACCTGTTTTCCATTATTCAATCAATCACCAGCCTAAAGGGGGATATAATCCGTGTTTAGTGAGTTCTCACCCAACAGGTTTGAATGGTAGCTCTGAAAAGTTTGTACTTTGTATCTTCGTGATTGCTTCTAACAGTGACTTTCAAAGCTCATTTACCATCGAGATGACTTCAATGCCCCTGCAAAATCCCTCTTGCTCTGTGTATTCCCTGCCCTCCAATTTGGTAGCTTCTGGCGATCTACAAAGCAAAGACCCCATAGGTCATTGAATTGAATTGCTGCATCATTGACGGGTCTTAACCCGCGGTCAAACCTGCTTCTCCATCCTGTCCAACAAATGACAAATTGGGATTGACCTTTTGACAAGATCTATAGCAACACATCCTTGCAGAGACACAGATGATATGGCTATAAAGCTTCAGTCCTTCATGTCATGCAATACCCCAAAATCAAAACACTGACGTATTGGCAGGCCTAGGGGTCGCAATTTGAAACGGAGCAGCATCCCAACAAGGTGCAACAATCTATGTTCTAGCTTGGCTCTTTGAGCTAAAGAGGTGCTGATTCCAAGTTATGAACCTTATAAATATTCTCTACTTTCTGAGTAATCTTGAAAATAGGCAAATAATCCTATTGTTACAAAAACCACCTACTTGGCATTCTAAATGTGCTATATTATTGTATGAATTGCTGAGTAGCACTGCAATACTGAATGTGCTTTGGAGAGCGCATACCTCCACTGTGCCAAAGACGGACAACCATTACTACCTCCAACAATTGAGATAGGGGCACTCAGAGTTCTAACTTTTGTCCCCATTAGATCTTCATGATGTCATAAGGTGAGAGTGTGAAAGAACAAGATAAAAGAAATATTCACAATGTTAAAGAAACTGAAGAATGAACATCCAAAAATTTAAGGCAGAGTGAGACTACAACCAAAATTTATTCATTTCTTCCATGACCCAAAGATTATTTCTAGGCAGAATGTCATTACAATCTGAAAACCACTTTTTGACTTTTAGGGGTCTATCTTGACGAGCTATAGTGCAAGGTCTTAAGCACATAGTGTCAGCACATTTGGGGCATATCCAACTCAGCTTTGCTACTTACATGGCGTGTAACCTAAGTGCAGGCGCAGGGTGAAAACGATCGTATTTAGTCATTTAAATAATCATGAGTGTGTTTTGCAACATGTCAGACCATGTGAGTGGAGAGCATCCACCAAAGCTCCCTGAGGTGAAGCAGTGAAGCAGTAAGTTGATGTTTATCATACAGCCATAGAGGTTGTTTATTCATACTCGCAAATATGACCCACAGGAGCATTTCCTAAACTTGTTTCATTAAAAAAAAGTGCTCCATAGCACAAAATATAAAAGCGGTCCACAGGTAGGTTTGAACTAGAGACTTTTTTTTGTTGCACAACTGCTTTAAATGCGGCAACACATAACATCATATTGACAAGGAAGTCCGCCATTCAAAGCTGTTTGTGGTTGGGAGCAGAGGTTAGGATTAAAAACAAAATTTGAGCAAGAAAAAAATGTCATGACATTTTGTTTTGTTTTCATGCTGTGGAGCACTTTTTGTATATGGCCAGTAGAGATCGATTTTTCCTGACTTTAAAATGTAACCACACGTCATAATAATAAGGTGCTTGCACAAATGGCCTATGGGGTAATTTTAGGGGGAGGAAAGTCTCTGTATTTTATATGAAATTGTAGAGCTGTGTCCACAAACTCATTTTTAGAACTGATTTATTGTGTGTACAATGTGTGTGTTTTCACTTTCTGTTGTTAAAATATGTTTTAATGATTTTTGTAATTATTTTATCATGCATTTTTTTTTAACCTTTTATGTCTTTCAATTTCAATTCAATTCACTTTATTTATATAGCGCCAAATCACAACATAGTCGCCCCAAGGCGCTTCACAAGGGTAAGGTCTAACCTTACCCACCCCCTGAGCAAGCACAATAGCAACAGTGGTAAGGAAAAACTCCCTGGATGTTTTATAAGTATAGGAAGAAACCTCAAGCAGACCAGACTCAGAGGGGGGGAACCATCTGCTATGGCCATACTACCAATGAGACAGAAATACAAAAATACAAGCACAAAGTCTAACATGAGATATAACACATGCACAGAGTGTCCAAAATGTATATATATATAAACACACAATCTTCCAATCCGTCTACGTCGACTCTGATGCCGTGTGTTGAAGTCCTGCAGATGGTGAGGGTGAGGAGTCCAGACGCCGACAGCTGGTGCCCAA
>OMMV01186025.1:0-13690 GCA_900302635.1 Chatrabus melanurus | reverse complement strand
TTTATCCAATCACAGCCAGAGAAGCCTATAATTTCATCAGAGTTGTCATGGGTATTTTGCTGGCTTCCCTCACTAGTCTCCTTCTTGCGCGATCACTCAATTTTTGAGAACTGCCAATCCCAGACAGATTTACCATACAGTACCATACCATGTATTTCTTAATGATTGTTGTATTTCTTAATGATTGATGGAAATGAAGTCCAAGCCATATTCAGTGACTTGAAAATGTTCATGTATCCATCCCCTGATGTGTGTAAAGAAAACCTGGTGTAAAAGTGATGATTTACTGTAAATTCATCAAAGGGTGCCAATAATTGTGTCCAGCATACATTATTTATATCTATATTTTTTATTTCACTTTATGAAAGCATGTTGTTTTGTTGTGTCTTTTCAAATATTTTGATTATGCAAAATTTATTTGCATTTATTTCTGAACATATTTTAAAATGTGTACTTAAAATATAGGGGTGCCAATCATTCTGACCAGAACTGTACATTGACATAATTTAACTCACTCAAATCAACCAAATGACTTGCCTTAGTCAACTGGAGGCAACAAATCTTTTTTTAAAAACAGCAATAATGATATTAGTTAATATGCATCCATGTTCTGAGGTCAGTGGTTGTGTGTACACACACACATACACGCACACAGCAGCATGTTAAGATCCGCTGGATTGCATGGTCAAAGGCACTTCTCATTAACACCTGCCGGGCAGACCGATTCACCCCACTCACGGGGCAGAGCTGGGCCGCAAAACAAGCAAGCACGGAACACATTTCTGTGCCAGTAAACTATCAGAGAGACAAAAACAGAGGAGGAGACCAGCCTCACTAGCTCTCAAACAAAGTGAACATCCTCATCACAGAGAGGTCAGGAGTCCGTACACAGATAAACTCTGCTTCCTGAGATAAGACGTGGATAACGTGCCTCACAGATTGCCACAGGCTGCAGGTACGACCTCCTCTCGGAGCAAATCATCAAACAGATCCATGTTTAGTTTCTGCCAGGCCCAAGTATGCCAACAACGTTGTGATAAGAGAGCTAAAAAGCTACATTGTGCTCAAGAGAGGAGAAAACCCAAATCAGGGTGAGGATGTGACGGGGCTTGTTGCCCTCTGAAGCAGACTAGATGAGGGTGTTCTGTCTGTTATGAAGAATTAAAAAAAAAAAAATCAGCTCATGGAATGTGGGTGAGACCTGCCTAGGAGCACGGGTCCCATGGGTGACAGCAATAAAATAAAGTCCAGGTTGTTACAAGGATAACACATCATTCCAAATGATTTCCATTACTTTGGAACATGGGATGAAAATGGTGTCATGCCAAACAGTGTTCAGTTATTATTCTATCATTATGTGATGGGTCAGTTACCTATCATGTCATATTGTTCTCAGTTCTTGACAGACGCTGGCTTTTATATATGTGTGCGACTGTACATCTGTCACTTCTGCATTGGCATGGAGGCTTTGTGACGAGTTGACCCAACAGCACGTCATCTCTGCTGCACATCCGAAGAAGCTGATTAACTTGCCAAATACATTAAATAATTATGTTTTACCTCTGTGAAACTAATCGGCACAGGCCATTAGTTGCCAGGTTATAGGTGCCAGATTGTGCCAGGGAACAACTGTGCATGTGCAGAGGACACTTTTTGGGCAGGACATTGAGTCAGATTGTGTTGGAAGGAAAACTGGTCAACACTGCAAATATTTTAACTTTGCTGAATGCAAACAATATATTTCCTCACGACTCACTGTGCTTGCCCACACATTTTAGCAGTGTTTGCAAACACACAGCCCTTTATCGTAAAAGTCCGCATGCCTTCTATTGTTGGAGTCCCCACCCAGTTGTCTCTATCTGTGAAAGATAGCATCTCATCGAGGCTTCGCTGTGGCTCTCTGCGGCTTTCTCAGACCTCCAGAGGTTGTGGTCGCGGCACACCTGCACAACAGACAATAGGAGGCTCCTATGGATTTTGCTTGTCTTTGAAGTGCCGATGGATGTGAGCTCCAAACCCCAAGCTCTCTTTTATCACATAAATCGCTCTGCGGTTTCAGCGTGCAGCCTTTGTGATGAGAGACAGCTTTGAGGTGAGTTGATCGGAGCTTTTAAGGACATTCAAGCGTTTGGGTGATCAGCCATTCCACATCAGAGGAGGTGTTTGCATAAGACGTACATAAATTTATCTGAGCACAATCCACCAGAAAGCATGGTTTGAGCCAAGAAAGCATGAGCGCACCTTCGACTGGAATGAGGACAGGTATTAAATTGGAGACAGTGGAGTCGGGGAAACAAACCGTAAAGATGATGGCGAGAACTCTTTGGTGAGGAGAGAAAACATCCTGGTGAATAGTTTGCTTTCCCCGTCACAGTATCAGTCGCGTGTAATTTCTCTTCCTTCACTGTGCTGTTGAACTGCACTCCCACACTCCTCAGCATATACTAGCTCTGAGATATGACATCATAAAAAGCAGTGGCTTTTTCAATTATGAAGAATTTATGAATTATTCAGAAGCCACTGATGGCAATATTTTTCTCTCTATCTAGTGGTTTCCGCTCATCGATAGTTCTGCCTTTCTCACTGTGTCTCTGGCTTGCTTATTCACCATATATCTATCATCTTTTCTTCTTCCATACTTTTTTCAACATCCCTTTCTAATCATAGTTTCCATTTAGACAGATGAGTAAAACAATTGAGTTGATTTTACACTAATTTCAATGGGGCTATATTAGGGGTGGGAAATATGACCTAAAATCAATATCACAATAATAATCATCAAATTTAATCAATCAGTCATCAAAATTAATAATCATCTTATTTGAGCAAGAGTTTAACTTGGACTATTTTCATTTTTTCAAATCTGCTCCTTCCAAGTTAAAATCTGGATGAAAATCTTCATGAGATTTTTATAGGTTTACCTTTAACAAATCCGTGGTTGTGTTTAATTGATGCTTGTTAAGGCCTAAGCCTGCTGGTTCAGTTTAACCATTTCCATGACTCTTAATTTGTTTCTTGTGAAAATGATGTCATAGCCAGTTACATCTACAAGAAAAGTATTAAAGGGGTGTGTCAACTCACATGTGGAGCTCAGCACAACGGGGTGGTGAGGTGGGGGGGGGCTCTGATTATCACAGCCTCAGTGCTGATCAGAGCTGCACTGAAATGATTATAGACTTCCAAATTAATGGATATTTGGTGTTATTTTTCATTGGCGTCATTACAAACACTATTTCCGGTCTGGCGGGGGTTCTGTACTATTATAGGGGGAAGACTGATGTATCACAGTGTTGACGGTATTGCACAATCCATATCATGGTGCACTATCACAATGGTGATTACTATGACACTGGTGTACCGCCCACACTTCACACATATTTCTGCAGCTATTAGAGACACATTTTAGCAGGATTATGCAAAAACTACAAAACTAATATTGTAGAAACTTGATGGAGGGGTGGAGTATGGGCCAAAGAAGATACCATTAGCTCTTGGAATGAATCAGATTAAAGAGGATTTTTTTTTTCACTTTCTTTTACATTAAGAGATACGGTATTTTTCAACATTTGCGTGAATTTCTCAAGCGATAATGTATAAATTACCACTCTACATATATCTGATTCTTTTCATAAACATCTGTTGGGAAATTCATGAAAATGTCGAAAAGCTCCATCTTGCAATGTTGAAGAAAGTGAAAAAAAAATCCTGGATCCAACTCCTTAATTGCACGACTCCAAAAGTTAATGGTTTCTTCCTTGGCCCATACTTCACCCTTTCACCAAGTTTCAAGAAAATCATTTCAGTAGTAATCCTGCTAACAGTCAGATAAACAGCACTGAAAATATTATCTCTTTGGTGGAGGTTATGATGGCTGAATGCCCCCGCCTCCACACAGGGTGTCATTGTCTGCTGAGTTTGTAGCTGTATTTCAGAGTAACTGGACACAACAAGAAAAGGGGTTACATGTCGAGGTAGTATCCACTGGCATTTGAGGAAACCCATGGACAGTGTGATTGACTGCAGCTACAGTGAACACCCGACCTCTTGGGAGGACGGCCGCTCAAGGCTACAACAAAATTAAGTGGGGAGAAACCTTGACTAATAAACCAAGACATCCCACACATACCACTGTTTCGGTATTAACTCTGTCGTCAAGGCGTCAAAAACCCTCCTCAGTGGTGCCTTTAAAATCCAAGCGTGTGTCCATCAACCACTATTTTACTGTCCCTGCTTAACTACACACAATCAGCACCCAGCGTTTGGATCGTTAGCTCCTTACTGTACATCACAGTTTTTTACTGTGCTTGCCTAAGCATGATAACGTAGGAGCCATTAGGGACTGAACCTGTCATGAAAGTGCCTCCTCCCTCAGTGATGACAAATAAGGCCATGCAGCATGTCTCCTCTCAGTCACAGGAGTAATGATTTCTCTGGGGTTCTTGTGTTGCAGCAGCTCATTATTACCAACAACATACCATAGCACTGATGTGTATCTAGCTGTTATAGTTTCACATACAGAAAGGAGAAGCAGAGCGCTTCCAGGTCAGAATTACACATTACATTCTCACCAAGAGGTTAGTGCACTTGCTTCCAAAACAGAAGCTTCCCGGTTCAAGGCCACCCCTGCCCATTCTCCATGTAATGTGGAGTTGCATCAGGAAGGGCATCCGGCGTAAAACTTGTGCCAAATCTACATGCAGAGCCATATCGGATCTGCTGTAGCGATCCCGAGCAAAAAATGGGAAAGCTGAAAGCACTTACTTTTCATAAGTGATAAAAGCCTTACAACACATTAAGTGACTGAAAATAATCCATTTGAAAGACTGCACTTTCATGTGGGCAAAACATGAACAGCTGTGAGCATAATCTGTTATCACAGCGTGGCTGAACTGGTTTTTCAAAGAACTAGACTGGGGACAGTTGAATGCACTCACTTTTAATCACATGTTCTGGTTACAATCCAGTGTCATACAGAATATGTACCCCCTGAAATATGTACCCAGGGTCCATATTAAGTTGTCAGAAATGGATATGAGATATTTTCATGACATGGAATTACAAAAACAATATATTTTTGCGCAAATTATTTTGGCCAACACACATTACTGTATCATCAAAATCCAATTTATCACCCGGGGCCATATTCCATAGTGAAAAATGGATGGGGGTCCATTTAGAATCTGACACCAGCAGTGAAATACACATCACTGTTGTGTGCCACATTCTTCAAAGATGTTGTCATGATTCCAAATGTTAAGTTTTGTTTTTTGTGTGATGAAAAAAAAACAAAAAAAGAAATGGTGGAGAACTTGAAACTTCTTGCTACTTGTAATTGTGATGCAGTGAGGTCCGTTAAAGGTGGAGACCATCACGTTTTGTCTTTGCTATGAGCAGGGAGTATCTCTTGCTGCGGCACATAATCAAAATGCAATAACAAGGTTAAACTGAGCGAAAGCAGCGAACTTGCCAAACTGGAGAACTGTGAGCAAGCTTACAAACTGAAGTTTCTTTGAAATCCAGCCAAAATAATATAATGCATCAGATAAAAATAAAAGTCCAATTGTCGCTCCGGAATTATTTTCCTTAATGCACATCTTCATATGATGTGCTACCACTGAGTCTAGGAGGAGTTGCGCTTACTAGTCTCATGGACAGATGGACAGGATGATTCCTATATACCCTTAAATTTCCTGTATGATGAAGGAATTAAACATTTGACATTCTGATCACAGAAAAAGAAGTGAAATTTCAGCGACAGTTTTCCGGAAGACACACGGGAGACTCAAGCCTAGATTTGATCAGTTTTCTTGCTTGAAAATTATTTTCTGTTCTTCTCCACCATGAAGCTGTCATTGGTGGTACAGCAGACTGAAGTTGCACTATGCATAATTTCTGCAATCAAAGCCACGGAAGCCAACAACTCCTCCAGAGTTATGTGGGTGTCTTGGTGGCTTCCCTCACTAGTCTCCTTCTGACACAGTCACTCAGTTTTGGAGAACTGAGTTTCCCATACAGTACCATATTGTTTATATTTCTTAATTTTTGATGTAAATGAAGTCAAAGTCCTATTCAGTAACTTGGAAATGTGCATGTATACATCCCCTGACATTTCTAAAGACAACTGGCTGTAAAAGTGATGATCTGTATTAAAATAATCCTTACATTTAGTTTTTCTAACTACTTATGGCCTCTGAAAATGGAAGGACTGTGCATAAAAATGGCTGTAATTCCTAAATGGTTAATGCAATCTTTTTGTTAAACCCCTTGAATTAAAGCTGTCAGTCTACACTGCAAGAACATCTTAATTGTTTCATTTCAACTCCATTGTGGTGGCGTACAGACGGAAAAAACAAAAATCATGTAACTGTCCAAATACTTATGGGCCTGATTGTATGCATTTAATGTGTCTAGCAACCATTTATACATAAGTTTTCACTCAGTACCTCCCCATATGATGGATGTGACCTTTGGGCCAGATGTTGAGTTACCACTGTTAGGGAGCAGCATAAATATGATTCATTGCAGGTTATTTGTTCTCTCTCATTTATCTACAGTCCATCTCTCCTCCAAATCAACAAAACATACTGCTCCTGCTGTGCCGGTGCAGCAGGCTCTGGCACACGGCCAGCCACAGAGGATGGACACAATCCACAAAAACTTTATTTCCTGAGCCAAAGCACTTTTTTTCCTCTTCTTCTCTATAATAACTTGAGCAATGAGAAAGAAAATGAAATTACTTTTCAGAATACATGGACCATGACATCCATTCATCAACTGATTCTGTTTTTTTCATTCAGGAACACTCAGGACGACACATTCACAGGTCGACATACACATACTGTAAACACCACACAAGTGTGTAGTGCCACAGCCGCGCTGATGCATCTCTCGCTAATGTACTTCAAATTATGTGCTTCACGGGGGTCACCTACGCCAACAGCAGCTATTGTTTAGAATGGCTGAGGTAAAGACGGGCAGTGATGAAACTGAATTGTTCAATAAGAGCCATCCACGTCCACTCTGCGTGAAGCAGAAGAGCAACGTCCACACTGAAGAGGCCCTCCACCTTCTCAGCTGTCCACTAAAAGCCGTCTGTCACCGCTTCATCCGAGCATCACCATCCACCCGCCCGTCATCCTGAACAATCCCATAATGAACCCTGGGCTAATGCATAAAATAACACAATTAAAGACACAATGGACACCTCGCCACTTCAGCACACTACAGAGCACTCACTGCGCTGATGTGTTTGTTGATCCGACACTGTGCTCGGCCGCTCGCGTGTGCGTTCGCTGTAAGAAAGCAGAACAAAGTTGACAGCTCCAGCTCCGGCCTTTTGACCTGTGGCCCGAAGCCCTCGCATAAGACGGCAGTGCTGGTTTGCCGTTACTTCCACCCTCTGGCACACAATACTTGGCAGGTCAACATGAAACACAAAGGCCACAGGCACATGGACCTGATCCAAGATGCCACGCTTGGTTTGAACCCTCTCTATACAAAGAGAGAGAGAGAAAAAAAATCCCTATAGAAAGTGCAGGAAGAAAAGAAACTAATGTACAAAGCAGTGGTTTGATGCTCACTAAATATAAGTCAGACATCTACGCTGGCACGCTGACCTTAATGATAGTTTCACATAAGCAATTTGCATCCAACTATATCGTGCAAGTTAAACTGCCCACACAATGGCACGTGTTAAATCTCCTATACATTTGTCTTCTTCAGTTATTTTTTTCTTTTCTGGCCGAGCAGAAAATCGACCTCGGTTTCCGCGCTGCCTTGCATCTCTCCGTTTCTGGCGCAACTATTATTTCAGGAAATCTGAATCCTGGCTTTTTGTTCCTTTTCAATTTCCTTTTCAGCAAAGCAAAGCTTTTCAGCTCTCCCTCTTCCCATGTCAGCCACCTCTTACTGCGCAGTACAATGGGCCAGAAATAGCCTCCGACTAAGTTACAACGAGCAAATAGTGAAAAGTACTTTCTGTAAAATTCTCAGTTCTCTTCAAAAATGGTAGGAAGTCTAAGGAATTTGAAGAACACTAATTCTGGGTTTTTCACAAGCCCAAACATCAATTACTGAAAAATGAAGCCAATTCGAAAGTGGCAAATCTTGCAGTTCCTTGAATGGCTGCTTGAGACTGGCTCCAAAAGTGAGTCACTCCCCATAGACCCCCATGTTAAAATGTCCAAATTTACAGCAGAAATAAGCATATTTACAGCCTGGTACAGAAAGCGGTTTTGATCTCTATTGCTTGTTTCCTCATTCCTTACAACTATATGGGGGATGAATTTTCTTTGACTCATCAATTTAAGCTATTTTAGCCATAAAGTTATGAATAATCAGGGGCATGTTCGCTTTGACTGACAGCTGTGTGCCAGACGCAGGGCCTCGAGAGCAGTGGCTAATTGTCCACATGATGTTTGTCCTTTCTGAGCATTTTATTAGAAATATCTGTGACAATATGGCTTGCTGAGTGGTTATTTGTACAAAGGCACCATCAAAGAAGTTGGTGCTCCGGTATTTCCGTTGAGTGAAATTTTAGCATTATTTCATTTTTATGTTATCACCGTTAGCACCAGGTTAGCACTAATTAGCAGGTAGCTTGCTGACATTAGGTCCACTGATGATGCAACCGTTACTAAGCCAATATGCTGCTCATACATTTTAACACCCACGCCAAACTACTGCTCAGTCCACAAAAATATGCGCTAATCCAACAAAGTCAGCCTGTTAGCCTTAGCTTAGCTTTGCTTGTTTGGTAACTGTGAGATGGGGTGTGTTTGGGCTTCATTCATCCCACCCAATTCACAGCCATCTTGCCCACGCTCCACCTCTTTGCCTATTTATAGTTTGACCAGGGGTTAGGCGGAGTCAGTCACCGACAAGATGGCGCCATTTGGAGCCACCCCATTTGAGCTTCAAAACCGTTCTTCAGAAAACCTATGTGTGATCTCACGGAGCGTTTGCCCAGTATATATACAGTTTATGTTTTCTGACTGGCCTTCACATCAATCTGTATATTTACTCTTGCAAGAGTGTTTGTTTGAACATGTGTTTGAGAAAGACGACTGTCTTCCAAGGCGTCTCTCGTAGACCTCGTATGACTTCCTTTCCTGAAGATAATTTACACACTAATGGAGGAGAAGAAAGCATTTAATTGACCTGAAATCACAGCTAATTGGCCAGTATTTAGCTGGTTCCTGTCCTACAGCAGCAGGGACACCGGGGGGAATATTCTTTGGGCCGCTTCACAGAGTACCACCAACAAACGGCAGTAATCGGCAGTGCGAAGTGTTGTACTGGACTTGGCTTGTATGATTCAGGGTGTGGTGGGTCCTCGGCTGCTCTGTTCGCGACAGGCGATTTCGCCCGTGTTTGCCTGCAAGCTGCAGGCCTGGCTGATAGAAATCTCTGGCAGTTCCCACAATAAAACTTCATCGGAGGAGTTACCTCGAGGCCTGCCCCCAACCCTCCATGGATCATTTTCTAAATTTCTTTCCGGCATAACACTGTGACATTTCCTCTGTGTTCATTAGTGTCTGCGTGTGACTGGTTACTACGTAATGTGTGTATGGCCTGGACAAAAAAAGTTGATTTAATTTCATCTTGGCTCCATGGGTGCAGTGGACCAGAAGAGATAAAGTGGTGCAAGATAGTCAATTTGGTGTACAAGATGCAAAGGCAAGAAGAAAAAAAAAATCACAGTCAGTTGTGATGGATAATAAAGCAAATGAAGCAAGAATCTAACGCTGAATGCACCACTGTGGCTACATGACCTACATGGGCAGAGTGGAGGAATTCTGATCCTTATCTAATGTAGGATATGGCCCGAGGACAAGACAAGTCATCTTGGCACACAAACCTCTGTTATTCACTGTAATCTTTTCATTCACTGTGTTTTTGAATATAAGGAGCTTCCGAGACAGCGAGTGTGCAGCTTCAATTGATGCAACAAAGACAATGTTTGATTATTTTCTACATGGGGCGTCCCATGAAGTATCGGATTAGACTTTAAAGACTTTTCCCTTCCGTCGGTTTCCGTGAAACCTCAACAGTCCACAATGCACGATCCTGCTTTCCCGCTTTGTGACAGATGCCAAAGTCATTGTTGCTCCAAGGCTGCGTTTCAGAGAGAAAATTTGATCTTACTGGCTTCTCGTGTCACCAGTGGCCCCCCATCCTCCCTGGTCATTCAATCCCATCTCCCCTGCTTTCAGGAATGCACTTCAGTCATTCTTTCTTATTCTCCCTCTCTCTTTTCTGTGGACCCTGGTGCCTGAGGCAGTCTGGAGTAGTGCGTGTTTGGTTGTCCCAGATCTATTCATCCTCACTGGTGAAACAGAATACAGTGACCTCCTCTGTGTCCGGTGGTCCCCATCGCAGTCTCCTGTCTGGTAAGTGCCAGAGATCGAGAACCCGCAAGGGGAGGGGGCGGTAACTTGATGGCTGGTTGGGAGACAAGCCAAGAACATGAGCCTGTCAGGCACCACAGAGAGATGATACTGGATCTCAGTGAATGGTCCGGCAAGAATGTTGTGCGGCGTTGATGTTGACTGTGCCTCAACACTTGGACCAAATTCTCAAAGCCATCTGCAGCGCTGTCATCATCAGACTCTCTCAAACAAGGCAGCAGAGTATATCTAGGAAGCAGACCACGACCAATAAATGATTGCTGAAATATGCCATGCTGCACGTAATGGATCCCATTTCTGTGCTATTTTAACACACTGTGACATACTTCAGCACCACATGCAATCCCCTCACTACCCATTAGAGTACAAAACTAGGGGCAATTATAGAATGGGTTTGCCCATTATAAAAGGAGACTACATAACACCCCCTACCTCACGAGACACGACAACCTCTCTGCACCTTGTATTAGCATAATCTACATTTACCACGTGAGCTGCAATTTGTCTGGAAAATCTATCCCCCCACAGGTTTATTATTGAGAGAGTGTCCATTAAAAACAACCAAATTACCATTTCAATTGGCTCACCATAAGGCACAGTGTTGGCAGTCTTTGAATGAGTAATTGGATCCATTAAAGCAGGAAAAAAAAATGTAAGACATTGTGCTATGTGTTCCTTTGTGTGCTTTGGGTGTGTGTGTGTGTCAGTAGATATGTGTGTAAATGCCAGCACATGTCTATTAAGGTTGACTTTTTCTGCTGTGGCAGCAAAACAATGGTTAATTGGGACCAATTAAGATAAAGTTTAATAATTTACTTTGGGATTCTTTATAATTCTTTCAAGAAAAGGCAGCTTTACTGATAATTCTTAAAATGAGCCGCACTAAATGTCAACACTGCTCTGGTCAGTCACACATTTATGGGAAAAATAACCTATCCAGCAATGGTAGAGATTTGGTATTTCTACATGAGATTTCATCATGTAGGAATTCTGTATTAGTCATGGCTCAGATGGTTCAGATACAGTCTCTGAAGTTAAGTGAGATATGTTAAGCAATACATAAAGCGATCCGAGACTAGGAACAAAAGATTTTTGAACCAGTAAAAATCAGAATCTGATGGGCGTAACTTTGGAAAAAAATCAATTAAAAAAAACGATGGTAATTAGTTTCAATCCCAAATGTTGTCTGTCAAAACGGGACAGATTATCACACTTTGGTCGTGCTGTCTGATAATTCTCATGTTTCACGTCTGCACCTCTCCGCTCTCGCCCATCTGTGCTGCTGTTGCTGCATTTCAATCAAACAGCCATTAAACTGTGTGTGGCACAGATTTATAAAGAGGTCGACAGATAAATATATCAGTGCGATAGGGGATTTTTGTTGGGTTACATTCTAATCAGCCATTGTAACAGGACAGATTAATAGTTTTGTGGCATGGTCTCATTTTTATGATGGTGTCATGTTAGCGCCTCTCCACTCTGATATTCAACACAGTCACGGTTCGTTACATTTTCGGTACAGTGGAAACAAGAAATGATATTAAACTGCTTGTTTTTGTTTATTTTATTTTTTTTAATTGACTGAAATGAGCGAGAGAGAGAGCGAGAGGACTTTGTGACGGGGCTCAATTACTTCGAATTTGTTTAAAACTCATCTTTTCTACAACAGAGTACGATCGCGTATCCGTTGCTATATACAAACACCAATTGTATTTGTTATTGTTTTGGTCCGTCTGAATTGTTAACAAGAGGTTGCTTAAAGAAGACTAGACCCTATCGCATATAGTCACTTACGAGCCACCGTAGGGGGCGCACTATTGTTTTTGGTTTTTTTTGCCTTCTTTGGCCGAGATTTCAGGACAGCCGTACTTCCGCCTAGCTGTGTTGTAACCTGCGCTGTGTTCAGGACGTGAGAATTAAAAATACATAAAATACATCTCGTAAGTGTAAATCAAATTGGGTAAACTAAGTAATAAATAGTAAATACATACCTTGCAGCAAAACCGCATCCCACTGATTTTACTTGTCCTGAAGTGGCGCACAGCATGCTGCTGTCCGATGCAGCTTCGGGCTTCACATGGCTTTGTTTGCTTCGATACTTCCAAGTTCTATGAGTTGAACGTGAGGCGCAGTAAACATCCAAAAGCCATCATCATGTTTGTGTTTTTGATGCTTTCATTTGTCCAACCAGTCAATAAGCAGCGAGCATAAACATCACTAATACGAAGCGAAAGTCGCGTGTCCACAAGCGCAGCTGTCCGGTTCAGATCGCCAACAGAGCTGTATGCTGTAGCCAACCGCTGTCGCTTCCTCTCCAAGCTTTCATGTCCACCCTCTTCCAAAATCGGATAAACTTGCACGGCTTTCTCGTACACACATGTAGAAATAAAACATATTTTCCCGGCGATGCAACGCAAAACGGTTCACTATATGAAAGAGACCGAAAATTTGGTTGACGTTCAAAATGTTCAGAAGGTGACAACGCAATGCATTCTGGGTCAATTTTTGGCTATATGCGATGCCTGTTGTTAGATTGTTTTGGGTTAAACTTTCACTCGGGACTTAAAAGATTTTAATCGGTCCAGTATTTGATTGTTAAAACTGAGGAAGAGTTCAGGGCAATCACTGCTGTACAATGCTTCTCCTGACCACTGAATACACTAGAATATCATTGGACATGTCGGCAAGCATGTAACATTTAGCTGCAGAGGAACACGTGTGCATACTTACCTCAGTAAATGTAAAGAAAAGTTTTAAAATAATTGAATAGGAATTGTTACCTAAGGCAACGACACCCTTCTATGTCTACATGATGACGCTATCAAGCAATGACATCACATTATTCATCAACCTTTAGCAACAAATGGACGTGTCTGGGGCAGCTTCCTTCCTCTGAGAACAACCTGGCGACACTGCCTGTAGATAATCTGTGGCGTGGGTCACAGCTAGGGTTGCCAACCGTCCCTTGAAAAACGGAATCGTTCCGTATTTAGAAACAAAAGTACGCGTCCCGCATTGAGCTGAAAAGGGACGCACTTTGTCCCGTATTAGCGTGAGAATCAAAAATAGTCTGTAAAATGTCAATGGAATTAATGATTGACAGTGCGCTTTATATGAACATTTACGGTAAACTTATTCCCAGCCCTCTCCTGCTCTGTGACCAATGAGCTGACAGCACACTCACACACGAATATGACAATACAGAATCTGGCTACGTTGGAGACGTTAGAGAAAGTTAATCTCTGCCACGACCAAGTTCCCTCCGCTAGCCTAAGTTACTG
>OMMV01186022.1:0-10079 GCA_900302635.1 Chatrabus melanurus | reverse complement strand
TCAGAGCCGATCCTTGATGTAATCCCACCTCCACCTTGAAAGCATCAATCATTCCTACTGCACATCTCACAGCTGTCACACCGTCCTTGTACATATCCTGCACCACCTTCACATACTTCTCTGCCACTCCAGACTTCCTCATACAATACCACAACTCTTCTCTTGGCACCCTCTCATAAGCTTTCTCTAAATCCACAAACACACAATGCAACTCCTTCTGGCCTTCTCTGAACTTCTCTCTCAGCACTCTCAGAGCAATCTAGCGTCTGTAGTGCTCTTTCTCTGCATGAAACCATACTGCTCCTCGCAGATCTTCACCTCTTTTCTAAGCCTATCTTCCACTATTCTTTCCCATAAATTCATGCTGTGGCTGATCAACTTTATGCCTCTGTAGTTACTGCAGCTCTGCACATCACCCTTGTTCTTAAAAATTGGAGCCAGTACACTTCTTCTCCAATCTTTAGGCATCCCCTCACTTTCCAAGATTTTATTATACAGTCTAGTTAAAAAACTCCACTGCCATCTCTCCAAAACATTTCCATGCCTCCACTGGTATGTCATCTGGACCAACTGCCTTTCCACTCTTCATCCTCTTCATAGCTGTCCTCACTTCATCCTTAATCCATTGTGCTTCCTCACATCACATAGCTGGGAGAGTATGCTAGAGATATCCAACAAAGGTAAGGAATCCGGTTATTACACAAGCAAAACTGATAACAGTGAAATGTTGCTTTTTGCATTTCAACACTTGAACCACCTGTCACCTTGATTTCAATTTCCAGTACATGTATGAGCCTAACTAAACAAGTTTAAAGCCAGGAAAATTTTTGACAAAAAATAATGATTCAAAGTTGACTAAAATGTAACTACTTTTCTTTGACTAAAACTATGAAGGATAGAAATGACTAAAATGTGACTAAAACTAATAAGCATTTTCGTTAAAAGACTAAGACTAAATCTAAAGTAGCTGCCAAAATTAAGACTGGTGGATACAAACAGTGGAAATGAGGTTACTTCGTAGGGTATCTGGGCTTATATACTCAGGGACAGGGGGAGTGACTTAGAGTAAAGCCACTGCTCCTTTGCATCTAAAGGAGCATGCAGAGGTGGTTTGGGCATGTGGTGAGGATGCCCCTGATTGTCTCCCTAGGGAGGTCTTCCAGGCCCATCCAACTTGGAGCAAACCTCATGAAAGACCCAGGACATGCTGGAGGGATTACATCTCCCAGCTTGCTTGGGAACGCCTCAGAATCCCCCAAGAAGAGTTAGAGGACTTGGCCAAAGATAAGGAAGTGTGGGCAGAGCTGCTAAGTCTGCTGATACCGTAACACAGACCCGGATAAGTGGCAGAAAATGAATGAATGAATGAACATAAGTGTTTGACGCTGCCGAAACCATCCAAGTTCCAAGTCTTTAGGGTCCTGGTGCTTCCTGTTGTATGGTTGTGAGACTTGGACACTAACCAGTGACCTAAGGCGACGACTGGATGTCTTTGGTACGAGGTCTCTTCGGAAGATACTTGGGTACTGTTGGAATGAGTTTGTATAAAACGAATGGTTATTTAGGGAGTCTCAGATGAGGAGTATCACTTGTATTGTGAGGGAATATCAGCTACGAAATTTTCACCATGTAACGCCCTTTTCTGGACATGATCCAACACGCAGGTGCCTCAGTGTTGAGAACCCTAGCAGCTGGAAAAGGCCAAGTGAACATCCACGTTTCACCTGGTTGCAGCAGATAGAGGGTTACTTTCAAGAGTTAGGGACGGACCGGTTGTCTGCCTGTCTCATCCAGGACCCAAGGTGGTTCCATACTGTGGTGGATGGAACGACATGTGTCATGAGCACATGTTCCCAGACCTGACCATTAACTTATATACATTCATTCATTCATTCATTTTCTAAACCCACTTATTCCAGTTAAGGGTCACTGGGGTGCTGGCAGTCATTGGGTGAGAGGCGGGGTACACCCTGGACAGGTCACCAGTCTATCGCAGGGCCAACACATATAGACAGACAAACACATTCACACATTCACACCTACGGTGAATTTAGAGTCACCAATTCACCTAACCTGCATGTTTTTGGAAGTGGGAGGAAGCCGGAGCACCTGGAGGGAACCCACGCAAACACAGGGAGAACATGGAAACTCCACACAGAAAGGACCAGGTCAGAAGCAAACCTGGGACCTTCTCACTGTGAGGCAACAGTGCTAACCACTTAGCCACCGTGCTACCCAGGCATTAACATATGCTTTTTTTTTTTTTCTTTTTTTTTTAACATTGATTCTGTGTCACATCAAACATAGCTCAAAATAGTTCAAAGCACAATGCATTTCAGTGTGTGTTGAACACTTTTTTAAAGGGGCTGCCATCTAGTGGGCTCAAGAAAAAACAACAAATGCTTCGTGAGGCCTCATTTGGCCATCACTGCCTGTGGGCATGAAGGGACGTTAAGGGATATACCTATAGCAGATAGGTAGGGTATGTACAGTATCAATGTGCTCACCATAGTTACAATAGTATATAATTTCCTGGTAAACAACACATTGAACCACCTGGTAGAAATCTGACCTTTGACTCCAATGACATTGACCTTCCCCCAAATGGTTGACCTTTGGCACACCTTATCAGGGCTTTCTGAATCCACGTATATATGTCAAGTTTGGTTGAAATCAGGATAAAAATCAAAACTTGCTGACCTCAATGACCTTTGAAAAAACAAACCCTTTAATGCCAGTTCCGGGGTCGACCTTCATCCACATACCAAGTTTATTAGATCACACGCGTGCAAAAATGGTGAGGGTCACACGCGTACATATGCTAACATTTTGCTGTCTAGTTTGTATTTATAAATCACAACGTATGCATTAAAATTGTCGTGTATGTCGTTTAGGTCCTGTTTAGTGCATGCACACCAGTTATAAATGAGACCCTTGGTCAGATTAGAACCCGGTATGTGGCAACAGTGCTAACTACTAAGCAACTGTGGTGTTCAGTACACAAATTGATTTTCCAACACAAACAAAACTTTTTGTGATATTTGACATATACCTCTGAGCAGCAGTACGTTACAAGTAAGGGCACATGATAAGAACTTGAAAAATTAATTTTTTTCTAACTTTAAGCAGGGGGAAAAAGCCGTCACTTCTGCAATCTTAATACAGCCGTCCTGTGTTTTATAAGTGTGCATGCAGGGAAATACAAAGCTGTAAGTAGAACAGGAGGAGGTATATTGTTATGACAGTTGTTGCCAGGATTTTAGCAGGGGAAGACAAATGCACATCGTCTTACAAATAATGAAAACTGAATTTTTGACAGTTTTGCCAATGGCGGTGAAGAACTAACACCTAATTTACATTTTGAAATAAAGATAAGCTCCCCTCTGTTTCTTGTTCAAGTGCACAAACTATTCACCCTGACCTAATGATGTGGAGTTCATCTTGTTGAAGTATAACTACCATATTTTCAGCTGTGGGTAAATGCAGCATCAGTTTCAACCACAAACACACACACCCACACAAAACAAAGTACTTTGTTGATTTCCAGCATCTAAATCCACTGTTAATGAGACATACAGTTTAGCAGTCATTAGCATAAAAACAAACATTTATCAGGAGCTCTAATTAGCTGCAAGTATTGATGGATTCCTTGACATAAATCAAGCCAACCTGCCAATTCCATTTTGAGTATTAAGCTGATGCAGCTGCTAAAAGCCTGAAACAAGAAAGTTGGTTCCTTCAAGCTAGCAATGGCCCAGGCATTGCAGTTGGTTTTAGATAGTTAACGTATATGCAGCCTAATCAGTAATGAGCTTGTTAAGTTGGCTTGCAAACAAATAATGTATGGCCACCATCTCATTGCCCCACTGGCTCCCAGCTACCACTACTGAAGACTCATCTGGACAGTGACCAGGCAGACCCTTGGACAGAGAAAAAAACAGAAAATAAAAAATGAGAAAGATAAATGCACCTTAACATCAATTCAAAATCTAATCAACATCTAACATGCTCGTCTGCAGCACAGTGGCTTAGTGGTTCGCACTGTTGCCTCACAGCGAGAAGGTCCTGGGTTCACTTCCGACCTGGTCCTTTCTGTGCTTCCCCCCTCTTCCAAAGACATGCAGCTTAGGTGAACTGGTGACTCTAAATTGACTGTGAGTGTGAATGTGTTTGTCTGTCTTCATGGATCCCTGAGATGGACTGTTGGCTTGCCCAAGGTGTACCCCGCCTCTCGCCCAATGACAGCTGGCACAGGCTACAGCACCCCCTGTGAAACTTCTTGTGAGTCAATGGCCATCATGCTTTTTGCGTTTGTTTGTTTTTTAATGTTTTTATGTTTTATGCTTTTATGTGTTTTTGTGTTTTTTGCTTTTATGTGTTTTTATGTTTTAAGTATTTTATATTTTTTGGAAAATTGTTACCATGTGACACTGTATTTTATGTGTGTGTACCCTGGGTATGGTCTCTGCATAGGTGGTCCTTCAGCCCACAGGTAATCCTTTTTTGGAGATTGGCGGCAGATTTAGCATGTCAGCCACCACAAAAAAAAACAACTTACAAAGCTGAAAACTGAAAAAGGAAGATTCTTGTTTATACTGTCCGTGGGAGAAAATCTGTAGCTGCCTTCCATCAGAAGGTCGCACGCACTATGAAGGGAATGGGCGAAATCCGTTTGGAGCCTCATCTTTCGACAAGAAGAAACCACAATAAGTTTTGCAATTGAGTCCAGCAGGTTGGCAAGAGCTGTATTCCGGCTGTTCACAAGACTTTCCACTGAGAAACTCTGTGCAGAGAGCAACACCAGTGTCTCAGGTAATCGAATGTGACAAGTAGATGGCAAAAAGTCATAAAAGCTCATCAAGAAGGATAAAGATACTTTAAACCTAATAAATGAGTGATAAAAAACAGCTAATGTTATGAGGACATGTTGATATTTGAAATTGCAACACTTGATCTTCATATAAGAAAACAGATTAAATCTAGGCTCAGGTCAACTATGAGCCTTCTGGCAAACTGTAGCTGAAATTTCACGTCTTCTTTTTAAGAATATCCTTGTTGGTGCCACTCCACCATAAAGGTGATGCAACAGACAACAGTTGCACAAGTCACAGCTCCAATCACATTAGGTGCTACAGGTTTCACTGAAATCTGTAATGCCTTCAGAGCTGTCATGGTGTCTTCCCTCACGAGTCTCCTTCTTGCACGGCCAGTGGCTATTTCAGAACTGCCAACTCCAGATTGATTTACCATACAGTACCATACTGTTTGTATTTCTTATTAATTGATGGAAACGAAGTCCAAGAAATATGCAGAGACTTGGAACAGTCCATGTATCCATCCCATGACTTGTCGAAAGAAAACTGGCCATAAAATTGATGACTTGTATTAACAATAATCCTTGTATTTAGTTTGACATCTGAAAATTGAGGGACTGTGGACAAAAAAGAAGCCATAATTCCTAAATGGTTAATGCATATTTTGTGTGAAACCCCCTTCAGTTAAAGCAGACAGTGCACACTACAAGTACGTCTTGATTACTTCATTTCAACTCCATTGTGGTGGTGTATAGAGGCAAAATTACAAAAATTGTCACCGTCGAACTACTTATGGCCCCACTGTATTTTCCAAAGTACAAGTCACACCTGAGTATAAGATACAGCTGTCAAAAAATGCCTCTTAAAGAGGAAAAAACATATATAAGTCGCACCTTTTTCTGTATGTAGAACTCACTTTTTAACACAGTCTTTCCCTGGGGGCAAGTTTAACAATGGACAGGAGATCAGTGCAGCACATGTGCACACCACAGTGTGTGCTGTTACTTAACATAAGGACTTATAAATTCCAAAAATAAGCGAAATGGACAAATGAAAGTGCGATGGACAAGATATTGGATATCATTTGGACAACAGAAAACGTCAGATGGATGCGGCTGGAGAAGTTAACAGGAGAAGTTTTGCAGGAAGCCCACAGCGTGTGGTGTGTGCCAAAAGGACTTTTAAATTCCAAAAACAAGCAAGATGCACAAATAAACTTGCGATGGACAACATATTTGATGTTATTTGATGCAAATGAGCAGTAATTGCTAACCCATAGCATTGATAGCACTACAAAAAAAAAGTGAGTTCATTTGACTTTTTTAATCAGGTCTTTAATTTTGGATTTTTGTGTATTGTTGTAGTGTACTTTTATCATTGGAGTTTATTTTGTTTAGTGTGTTGATTCCTAGGAAAGCCCTATATAAATAGTTATTATTAGTATTATTATTATTATTGTCAATAATAATAATAATAACAACAAACAAGTGATATTTTTCAGCATATAAGTCGCACCGGTGTATAAGTCCTATTTTCTGGAATATAAGTCGCAGGACCTCCCAATCTAGCAAAAAACCTGCAATTTATATTCCAGAAAATACAGAAACTGTATGTTGGATGCTCTGGCTCCAAGTAAACATTTCATGTAGGCTGGCCTCTTTAATCTAACTTTGTGGTTGATGGAGCCCTCATTTCTATCATGTGTTGCTTCAGCCTGTTGACTGGGGTGGAAAAAGCACAGCTAGTAGGGCTACCAATGGGCTCACTAGAGCAGAAAAGTGCTTTGGTAGTGGGGACTGCAAACTGGCCAACACAACTGGTTGCTTGGCTCTATGTGCACTCTTATGGTTCACAAGTTTGAAAGTCCATTTCATCTGAAAGCCTAAGCTACAGTAATGCTAATGGTATGCAATCCAGCCCCAGGCTACAGCTATCTGGGATGCCCCTAACTCCATGGTTCCAGTAACAAGCTCCTCTCTTTTATGGACATGACTCTGTAGCAGACCGACCCTGCCTAAGAAAATGATGCAACTACCACAAACTGTTGTGCCAGAATTATCTTTAGCATATATCAGAAAATGCTTCAGGTGAACAAAGCTTACGGATCTGAACTGTTAACAGCTACACAAACTAAAGATGCCTTTATGCTTCTGCGTTGAAGCTACGGGGTGCACCTTTCAAAGTTCTGCGTCGCGTTGGTCCGTGTCGCTATGCAATTCGCTGCCAGAATGAAAGGGGGTGCAAAATTGTTGATAATTTGTTTACCTTCCAGCTTTGTTCCTGTGGTCGGAACAACGGCGATCGAGAAAAATAAATAAATCAAAAAGAGTGGTGTTGCAGTTGGAGATGATCAATATTGAACAACAAATGCTTTTATTGCAAATGTGGCGAAGACAACGAAATAGGAGACGTGCGGAGATGGATTGTACGTTCACTGAGCAAATCGAGGCGGAGGACGGGCGAATATAACCACACTGTGGGACATGGACGGAGAAACGCACTTCAGGTATTTTCGTATGTTATTTGCAACCATTCATACACCACCAGAACACACACAGAAAACCGATTCATGCCGGCCAGAGGCGTCACAACAGACGCATAAAGGCGCCTTAATCCTAACACGCTATGTCAAACCAGATACTGTCCTAAATAACCAAAATCAACTGAACATTACTTAAAACACTTACAGTATAAAGTACTTAAAGTACTTAAACCACTTAAACCAAGAGTAGAGAATGTGAAGTAAGAGTCAGAAACAACGGCAAACAAATACAACCTTTTAGTATCTGAAAGAGCATCTGAATGAGTGTTGGAAGATGCAACGTCAATGATATCATTAATTGTAACGTTCTCGAAATTAATTAATATAGAAGCATATTTGTTACCACCCCAAAGAATGCCTATAATGAGTAGTTGCAGTTTGTCATCTCCTTCTCTTGTGACTTTAGCGCTGATCCAGAAGACACCCAGTGGTTTCCTGACGTAGCCCCCTTGTTTAATCACCCTACTCTAACCACACTGTTTTCACCCACTGTCTTCACTCAACCACACAGCTGAAAATCCTTTGTACCTCCTCAGACCTCTTCATCCTAAACAGCTTTGCGCTGTGAACCCCTTCAGCATATCTTACGTGATGGAACTGCTTTCATCTGTAATTTCATAACTTTAACTCAATCCATCCTAAATATACAATGCTCAACCATCCAGACTTAGTTGGTATCAATTTCTTCACCAGATTGGCAGCCTGACTGCTTCCCTTTCCTACTGTCATGTGGCCATGCTTATCAAAGGTCTTCCGAATCAAGAGACTCTGCTCATATGGATCCCCTTAACATCTCCATTAAGACTCTACGCTCTGTCTACGTATGTCCTATGGTCAATTCAGCACTCGAATCAGTGTTTATACACACATTCTTTGGGTTTTTGAGATGCTCAAAATTTGCCCCATCATCTTATTGTTACAACCTGTATCATCAATCGTTACAACTAAGGAAGCCTCTTGAATGAAATGAAAAACATCATAACAGCATAACCTCCAGCTGACCTTTTTCTTCCTGAATAGGATGAGCAGTAATGTGATTTTAATCGGTTTATTAAGTTAGTCCAGATGATGGTCACGTGTTGCTCTGTTGCTGAAACCATGCAGAACACTATACAAAACTAGAGAGTGCGGCGAGAGCACATACCTCCGCTAACACTTCACACATATCTCTGTAAAGCCCGGTCTACACTGTGAGATTTCAGCAATCTTATAAATTCACTGCAAGCCACACTGTGCGACATGGATTTATTGAACTTGTGCAGACTGTATGATGTAACATAGAGTTGTGGAAACACAGAATGAAACATCATCCCGACAACGGAATAAGAAGCCCGTATTTGCTGACATGTCACACAAAATATGTCACAGTAGAGACGACAAAGCTCACTTATGCTAGTAGATTGGACAGACTGTGTGTTTCTGGTGAGGGTGATTGCTTTTATCAGCTGTTTAGAACCAAATTCCGTGTGCACTTTTTTTTAATGAAAAGAGTGGGATTAAGCATTCTGCTGCGCACCTCGCCTGCGCTTTTCTGCCAGGGAAGAAAAAAACAATAGGAATTAAAAAAAACTATGCACACAGGCTGTATTGCATCATTTTATGCTGGATTGTGAGACGTGGGTCGTGGAATTTCAAACAATGTCTGATATTTTCCCCAGGCTGTCTTCGGTCACAAGAGTGTGACAACAGCCATCCTTGAACCTGTCACACAGTGCGATGTGAGACCATAGAAAACGTGACGTTTCTATCACGATGCTGATCTTTCATCTGGGAAAGCCAAAAATCACATAGTGTAGACCTGGCTTAACTAGTAGAAATAAGTGTTAGCAGGATTACGCAAAAGCCACTAAACCGATTTTCTTGAAACTTGGTGAAAGGGTGGGGCATGGGCCAATGAAGAAACCAATTACTTTTGGAATGGATCCGATTAAGGGGGCGGATGCAGGATTTTTTTCACTTTCTTTAACATTGCAAGATAGGGCATTTTAGAACATTTTTGTGAATTTCTCAGGAGATAATTATCTCCTGAGAAATTCACAAAAATGTTGAAAAAAGCTCGCAATATTAATGCAAGTGGAAAAACATTTTTTGGATCCACCCCTTAACTGGATCTGCTCCAAAAGTTAATGGTTTCTGCCTTGTCCCATACTACACCCTTTGACCAGCTTTCTTATAAAATTGGATGCATTGAGTCAAATAGACAAATGGACTCAATGCATCCAATTTTACAAGAAAGCTGGTCAAAGGGTGTAGTATGGGACAAGGCAGAAACCATTAACTTTCGGAACACATCCAATTAAGGATGTGGACCCAGGATTTTTTTTTCAACTTTTTTCCACATCCCAGAGATCCAGAGATCTGTTTAATATCCACATCCACAATGGTAAAGTTAATCATCCAAAATTGTTTCTGTTACCGGTTCATGAGTTCACAAAAAATTAGTCTCGTTCGTAGTTTGTGATCACTTAAGAGCGTACTTGTTGAACATGCGTTAAACGTACGTGTTATGGGCCTTTCACACCGAACACGGCGCGCACAATCAACGCGGCGCGTAGCACTCTGAATCCCATTCTTTTAAATGGCCAGCTCCGCGCAGACGGCCGTAATCGAGTAGAGCGGCAAACTCCGCTGCTGCGCGCCGCTCTCCTGGACACGCCCACCGCTGCGCGCCGTCAGCTTGGTTGAACTTTGACCGCGGCAAGCTGACGGCACCCTGTGACGTA
>OMMV01186020.1:0-12797 GCA_900302635.1 Chatrabus melanurus | reverse complement strand
TTTTTTTAAACCCCTTGTCTGTGTATATATATATATATATATATATATATATATATATATATATCACCCGAAGTTGAAATTGGGAGAAGCCGAAAGTAGATTATTATAGGATAATCACCAAGGTCCCTTGGGCAAGCTCCTTAATCCCCAAGGTACTTCCGGGGTGCAGTTGAGTGGCTTGCATGGCAGCACGCTGGCATCAGTGTGTGAATGTGAAGCATTGTTGTAAAGCACTTGGATCATCTGCTTCAGATGGGAATGAGCTATGGGAATACGTGCACTGCTTTGCACTGGGTGTAAGATCGGGCCACATATCCTCCGTGTGTTAATGGTAAATTCATTGTTCTGGTGACCCATACACAGACAGAAAGGGATGCATTTCTCCATTTGCAAAGTTATAATTATGAAGTAGCAGAATTAGGACTACTTTTCACTGTTTTAACAACAAATAAAACATCTGCGAAAACAACTGCATGCTCTAAATTGTAGTAAATGCATAGTTGTGCTAAATGATGATTATTATAGTGCTTATTATATAAATCAGATTTGGATTTATATGTTTTCAAAACAACATTTGGTGTTAAGGTTGTTAGAATATGTCATTAATCTTACCTTTGTGATAATTCTTGGTGTAATGACTTTGTTTCTTCTCTTCGAAGGTAAATTGAAGAAATGTGGCCGATTTTCAATTAATTTAGTGTAGAGTATTCATGCCACCTAGCCACCAACGTTCAATGCACACTTGCATTTTCTGTAATGAAGTCGAGTTCAGTGAGCATATAATTCATTCAAATCTGCTCCTTTATTGTCTTTGACGTTAAATCCTTCATGTCTTTATTCCTTTGCTTTTCATTGTTTGCTTGTTTATGAGGGAGGAAGTGTGGGGTTGTCACATTAGCTTTTTAATCTGCACTGTTTCTGTCACAATGATGCTTCCTGTAAAAATCCCCCAAAAAACAGAATAAGAGGTGCTTGGGAAAACTGTCACTCTGTATTGTGATTTTGAAGCATGAAACCAAAGAAAATGTCATGTGAAAGATTCAGCACTGTGAAAAGTAATGAAAACGTATTTGTCTGAAAGTGTCAAAATCAACACTGCTGCGCCTTTGGGACATCTTGGGGTAAAAAATGAAAGTCTTGTCGCTTGCATACAACTCCAGCATCAGTCATTTTTAATCACATGTGGCTGTGACTGATTTGTTTAGACCATCGAATGTGAGTTGGTATGTTGAAACTTTACTGGCCATTAACCTCATCGTATTGTTTAATCTTTGAAGAGAATAAAGTGCTCATAATGACAGTTATTTCCACCTGTTGTTCTGGACAATTTCAGATCACTTTGTAGTTCTGTCTAACCGGATCACGGAACCAAAAATGGAACACAAACAAACAGTTTGTGCAACAAGTACCCCTGTCTACAGTTTTTGAGAGATCAACATGAATTTTTTTTAACCTTGGGTAGGTCATCGCCCAAGGATGTTCCCATTAAATTTTGGGAAGAATCTACACACTGATGACATCACAAAAATTTAGCAAAATTTCAAAAAATCACTATCTCATATAATGGGCAAAATTTCAAAAAAATCATATATATCTCTGTCAAATCTCACTGGATTGGAATGAAATTTGGTATGTATATGCAGGATCAGACCCTCAACTATCAGACCAAGTTTCAATGTTAAATTTAACATTGGAAATCCCATTTAACATGTTTAGATGTGTACATCTCGGTGACATCTCAACAGATCAGGATGAATCTTGTCATGCTAATGTAAGATGGTCATAGCTATAAGCAGGTAAAGTTCTATCCAGATCCGGGAAAGTCTTCTGGATCCAGTGGATCAAAATGTAAAAATTTCAGGTGTCGGCATGTAGGACGCTGTTGTAAGGTATCTACAGAGATAGAAATGTCCAAGCACTACCAAAATGTAGCTGGGAGAATGCTGATTCAGTAAGCTGTCAACGGATTTGAGCTAGCTCCAATAGCTCAGCACTTGACTTGATGTCAGCACTTGTAGTATATTTCTAATAGTTGTGTAATCCCTGCTGATGTCAGCATTTGTGGTTTATGTATCACTATAATGGAGACATAATAAATACATTAAATATTAATATTAATAAATGAAAAGAGGAAAATTAAAGGAGGAAAAGCTCATTTATCATAGCAAAATGATTTTAATGTCAAAAGGTTTGTTTTCACACTCGTATAAATCATATACGCCAATCAAAGCTATTCTTCATGTTCACTCATTGATTTCGTAGGTGACAAATATTAAAACCTTGATGGAGGTCTGCGCTCTCTGAGTGCTCTTGCTACAAATGCGTTTAACACACTTTCCTTCATTAGTAATACAAAGGTTAGCACAGTGGGGATCTCAAAATAATAGGACCTCTGGGTAATTGGGGACATTTTGATCCCCTGGGATGGTGTAAACCCTAGATTATACACATTCTGCCTCAGATTTTAGAACAACTAATAATATGCTTACTTAAGTAAGGGGTATGCAGCTCAGAAACAAAACATTACTGGGCCAAATATCGAGTTAAGCAGTTCTGACACATCTCAAGAAAGTTGGGGGCCCTTCAAGGCCCTTGCTGCAATCTGATCATCATCATGTTAGAACTTATCGAAGACAAACTCATTTAGGATATCGAGTTCAAATTTGGTGAGATTCACATGCACGAGAAAGTGTGACTGACACACACGCACGCACACACACACACGGCAGGGAATAAAAAGTGAGGCATCGTCAGTATGTTGGTGGGTGGTGGATACACAACAAAACTCTGCAACTGTTGTCATACCATGATTAAATCAATATGGGATACAGTTGCCAAGTTTATGCTCTCTGACAATGGCACACTATGCTTCAGCAGTCAGATCACATCAAAGTGACCCAAGATGCCACAAGGGGGGGAAAAAAAATTTACATTTGACTGGAACAAAAAGTAGCAATGTTGGAACACGAGCCAGAAAAGAAAGAAAAACACCAGAATTTATCTCGTCTCAGAATATATCGTGTATTGGGACACAAAAGCCTCATAGGCAGCGCGCCAGACTTTGATAAATGCAGTTTAGGCTTCAGCATCATGCTGCAGAAGTTGTCATTTATCCAGACTGGACATATGTGGATCTCCACCAGTCCTAAAGATGAGATGTTCACCTTGCCAAAGGCACCTTGAGAATCTGCTACGGTGGGCACTGTGCCTCAAACGGAATCACTGCTGAATCAGCATTTGCTGGATACTGACATCCACACATTTAATTTCATTTTCTCCACATAATGCAGTAAAATGTTCAGTGGTGTTCTTCCCTTGTTCTGTTTGGTTCAGAATGCATTTAAGCTCTGGACACCTCCTGCAGACAAACAGATTTTAATCAGTCTAACCAGATTAGACTGGTTCTGGTGGTCAGGTTCTGTTCTATTGTCTTAAGGCCCATTCACACGATGACGTGACGTGGCTGACACTGGCCAACGTAGTAGATTCTCAAAAATCTCTGTGAAACGGTGGAGAAGCCTCGCTCCAGGGGTCCACATATTTACTGTCGTCAAAGCACCCCGACACCACACCGGCAGAGCCCGACGCCTGCCGACGGTCTACCGATCCACCATGACGCCATTGGAGGGCGGGTGCACCAGCAAGCGCAGTCCAGGGAGCAGCAGCACAGCCTGGCGGAGCCAATCGCTGACCCAATGCCCAAGACGCCACGTGACGCAGCCCACACAAACTCGACGCAATTCTGTGACCTTGTCACCCAACACCTCAAGGACCTCAAGGTCACACTCCTGTCGCAGCCTCTACTGCCTGTCCACCCTCTACGGGCTCCAGGAACCAAATGACCTCAGAGGTTGGCCAGCGGAGGCCGACGGAGGCAAACGGGGCAGTAATGGAGCACTAGCAGAGGTGACGCAGTGGCAGCAGAGCCCGACTCCCGCTGGCGTTCCAGCATGAACGTTGAAAATTTTAAGCATGTTGAAAATTTTTCCAGGACCACGACGAACATTAGTGCCGCCCGACCGACATCGACCCAGCCCCCATTGAGTATGGCAGACCTCGGCGCTGGTCGATGTCAATCAACTTTTCACTCTCCATCGGCAAACGCTGAGCCAATCGTCAGAGTGTGAATGGGCCCTTTGATTTGGATGTCAATGGGTTAAATGCCAGGTCAGGTCTGAGAGCATGCCCCGCATCCACCACACCACGGAACTGCCCTGGTTCCTGGATGGCAACCACTTAGGCAGACATCCACCTCTCCAAAGAAAATGCCCCAACCAGTGCTTCATTTTATTGCATTATTCAAGTTTTTGTGTTTGGCACATCGCACTGGTGTTCTCTCCCAGTTTGACTTGGTTCTTCATTGCGACATTTCAAATCTGATCTAATTACCCTTGGGTCTATTTCAGATGTCATCCAATAATTCCAAGGTTGTTTTCAGGTTATGAACATGAATGTTATGAAGGTCTATGAGTGGTCTTTTTTGGTTTAGTTTCAAAAGTATGACAGGTGAAGACCTCCACAGTGGTGTTTAATGCTGTGCAATTCGACACATTAAGTCAGATACAGGCCTTGAGACCCATTGGTGCCAGTGCTTATCCCCAGATTCTGTGCGTGAAGAGGATGAGAGTCTACAACTCCCTCTGGATGGAAGCCAGTCCAACGCAGGTTACACAGCTGTTTAGCACCTTGCATGTGTGTGAATGGGTAAATGTAAGGCATCATTGTAAAGTGCTTTGAGCATCTGCTTCAGATGGAATAGAGCTATAGAAATGCAGTCCATTTATTTACTTCCCCATCTAAGGCCAGTGGGAATCAAACCCAGGTCTACATATTGGTAGCCCAACACCTTATACCACTGAACTACCTGCTCTACAGTTGCATAGTAGGCAATAATCTATTCAAACAACTATTATAAGGTGCAGTCACTCCCAGACGTTTATCCCAGCATGTGGTGAACGCAGTGCGAAGTCAAGAAAATTGGCCAAACGTCAGCAAAACTCACGTTACCGGAGTTTGGTAGCGAACCTCAAACGCAGCACGGTGTTCCACATCATGCTAGTGGAGCCCAGCTGAGGCTGGCATTAGCCAGCACTCCATTAGAACAAACGGGACATTTACCAACATGGCAATGTGTGGGAGAGGGGTTCGACACACCACTATCCAGTGATTCTGAGCAGGCAGGGCAAGCAGCACCCAGCGTAGGCAATCGCACCAGTAACTTCGGCTAGCAGAGGCTAACGGAGGCTAACTTGGTCGTAGCGGAGGTCAACTTTCTCTAACAGTTTCCAACGTAGCCAGAGGTACGTCGGCAAACAGTGAGGAATTTTAAACGTTGAAATTCTTGGACGCAGTCGATGTTCATCGGCAGAGGATGGCGGAGCCCAGCGGTGGCTAGTGGACACCGACGTTTGCAAGTAAGTTCATCTACGTTGGTCCAAACGTCTAGGTGTGACTGCGCCTATACCGACTACTTCAGCTGACTCACCTTCAGCCAGAGAAGCATTAACTAATAAACAACATCAGGTGGTGTTGACTTTGTTGAAATGAAAACACGTATCTTCTTGGCTGTCTGTAACCACTGCTTTTAAGCATATAGCTTTTTAGCTAACACCTACCTTGCTGTACAAAAGCACCGTAGACAATCCAGATGGCGCTCTGAAGTGAAGTGGAGACAGAAGGGGGAGGATGGCTTCCTGCACCGTTGTGGCAGCGCACCGCCTGGATGCGCCTGAGCAGGAAGATCATGATGCCCACCACGGGAATGGCTGCGGCAATGCACGCCCACACTGCCAAGTCAAATGGTGCCAGCAAAGAGAAAATGTTGATCTTTTCCTCTGACTTGCGCATCAGGATTCCGACAGAATAGTCGAGGTAGCGTTTGCTGAAATCCACTACACTCTCGCGCTCTGGGGTGATGGTGATGGCAGAAATAGCCAGGTCAGCTCGCTGTGAATGCAGAATCATATGGTCATTTCTTCTTGAAATAATACAGTAGGTTGTAGAAATATGTGCGCTGTTTGATGTTGAAATTGTTTGGTCTGTCAGTGACCAACCAAAAAAAAATTCATGATTATAGTCAACTTTTGCACATTCACCAACAATTTAATTTAGGTAATAATGTGACCTTTGCACTGTTATTACTATTATATGGCTTTTGTTACAATATATCAACAAAAGAAGGCCAATATCACTCTAAAATCAATGGACAAATTTATATTAATTTTGATATGCATATTTCTGCCTCCAACAGTAACACACCTGTCTGATTTGGTGAGACAAATATTTAAAAACCACAAATCTAAGTCCTGGACTCTTTACCCTGACAGATATTTTGTTGTGGACCTTCATCCTCTCTGTGATTTTGGAAAGCCAGTAATGTTTAATTAACGGGTCAACAAAAAATGCTTTCCTTTGTATACATCCACCACACCATGGAACTGCCTTGGGTGCTGGATGGCAACTACCCAAGCAGCTACTCGGTCCCTCCCCGCCTCTCAAAAGTAATGATCTCTCTGCCAGAGCCACGTGAAACATGGGCATCCCTGTGGCCTTCTTCAGCAGCTGGGGTCCTCAACACTTGGGCACCTGCGTGCTGGATCATGCCCAGAGAAATGCGCCACATTGAGAAAATATCGTAGCTAACATTCCATCACAATGCAAGTGATACTCCTCATCTGAGTCTCCCTAAGTAACCACTCATTTGATACAAAGTCATTCTAGCAGTACCCAAGGATCCTCCGAAGAGACCTAGTACCAATCCTCACCTTAGGTCAGTGGTTAGTGTCCAAGTCTCACAACCATACAGGTTGCACCAGGACCCTAAAGACTTGGCCCTTCGTTCTCCTACATAGGTATCAGCATCATCAAACACCTCTGGCCAGAGAACTCATGACTCCATAAGCTCTTCCCAGGTGTCTCTCGATCTCAAAGGCCAAGGACCAAGAGACATGAATGTTACTGCTGAGATAACTGAATGTCTCAACAAGTTCAACACATTCAAAGCATACAGATACACTTCTGATGGCCAAGTCCAGGAAGTCACTGAAATCGTGGATCTTATACTTGATCCAGAACTATCACTCACTTGAGAAAACTCATTTACACAGGTCCAGGTCCATGTGATTATTTGCCACCCTATCAGTGATGATGTGGGTAATTGATGTTGTGAGTATTGTGCTCTTTCAGTGCCTATGCCTGGTGCATATTTATTTATTGTTGGTGTATGTTGTTGTCTATTGTACTGTGATTGTGCCCTGCCATACTTGTCATTGTCTTGTCGATGTATGTTGGCCTTGGTAGCAAATGAATTTCCCCTTTGGGGATTAATAAAGTGCATCCTATCCTATCCTGTCATTCAGAAGATTTCCAACTTAACGTGGCCTTATAATTGGCTCCAAATGCAAAACAATACAATGTGGCTCGAAGAAGCACTCACCTTGCCGATGAGTTCCCCAATCATGCCATTCCAGGACCCGTTGGGGAGCACTGAGCCATACTTGCCATCTCCAACTTGATAGATGTCATACTTGAAGCCAAGGATCTTGGCTAAGGCATCGAGCACATCGATCGAAAACCCCTTGTATCTCTTGGGTTGACCCAGAATGTTTTCTGCCACCATGACAAAAGGCTCTTCCTGTTAAAATCAATCGTAGCACAGATTAAATACATTACTGACACAAATATAATGCTGACCAACGTGAGCATATCTGCAATTTGTCTCTCCGTTCACAATTTTCACTCACACTCTGGAAAAGAGTAGCGTGAACTTAATCACAGGCATGTCATTTATCAGGATGCACCTTAATCTCCTCTGGGCCAGATTGGCAACTGAAGCGAGAACACATTCAGTCATCTTTAGAACTTGCGGGTGACACTTTTATGAAGACTTTCTAAGGCAATCCAAGTTTGACTTCATCTTAATAAAACAGTTTCTTGGGCAACTGTTGACCTGTAACACATGGCACCATGGCAAACGCTGGGATTCCTAAGTGCAGAAATCTCCATTTCAAATTTACTGCACACTTCTTCTTTATAGGGCGAAATAGTCAGGGCAGAATTAAATGGGTGATGGTGGATTGACAAGAGGAAAAAAGGGAAAGAAAACAGGGAGAGGGCTGAGAGAGGGGGTGGCACCAAATGACTTGATTGAGAGACTCTGCCAAAAGTGACCTGAGGATAAAAATGGTGCAGGAAAATCAGGTGAAGAAGAGGAAAAGTGGAACAAAGGCGGAGTGAAGAGAGGTTAGTTGCCTGAAGTTGTGGAGTTGAGGGTAAGCTGCTGCGCTGTCGGGTTGACTTAAATGGCTTCTGATTGTCTGGATCCAGAAGACATGATGGAGGAGAGGAGCTTACAAATTACTCTTTCAAAGAGGGAAAACACAGGTGACTGTGTACAGCCAGTCGATTAGGAGAGGTCCAGCTCTCTGTGACTGTGTGCTGCCCTTTGTAGGCTGTCCAGCCATCTGCGATAACAGCTCACTAATCCAAGTCCAACCAAGTATGTCATCTTAAAAAAGGATCAACATTTGGCCAGTGTAGACTCTCTTTTTACATAGAGCGGCAAAATGAGCGTACATAGAAATAAGTGACGTATGGAGCCATAATGTTGTTACTCTTTATGGATTTTTCTGCTCCTAAATTTATCAGTGGGTGTAAAAATGAAAAGTGAGTTCAGTTGATGATATCAGAAAATGTATGTGCAAGTGGCAAGATTTTACCTCATGTTATGTGCTGATTGTTGATTGATATTTTGTGATTTATCTCAGCAAGAGCGCTGAGATCAAATTAAAATTTTGCCATCATGATGACAGACCTACACATACACGTAATGACGGGATGTAGTTTTGGATAAAGTTCCTGGAAAATGATTGACGTTTTGTAATATGAAGTACTGGGAAGAATAAAGCAATATTCGTGAATATTATTGGTGTGTATCTGTGTCTGTACACCATACTACACACTGGATCCACAGTTCAGTGGAAACAAAGTGTCAGTAAAATCTTCACTTGTTGCCACTCACTGTATGGAGGGACTCTAGTTGAATGTTTCCCAATTTTCTCCCCCTCTCAAGTCAAAAAAGAAGGGGAAAATCCCCCCAGTTAAATGGGGTAACCAATGAGCAAGACTGAGTTTTCTCTATTTTGGTTTTGAATGACAGTTGGTTGATTAATATTCACATTCAATTCAATTCAGTTGATTTATGCAGTGCCAAATCACATCATAAGTCATTTCAAGGTGCTACACACGAGCAAAATTTAGACCTTATTCACTCCATGAGCAAACATATTGGTGTCAGATCAGGGAATGTACACTGACCCACTTTGGGTCCTAGATGGCAACCACCCAGACAGACAACCGGTCTTCCCCACTTCTCAAAAGTAACGATCTATCTGCCGCAGCCAGGTGAAATGTGGGCGACCCCTTGGCCTTGTCCAGTCACTGGGGTCCTCAACACTGAGACACCTCACTATTAGTCAGGTGGCTTAGGGCGAAACTGTTTACACGCAGGACATATTCACCAAATTTGGTATGTGGGACCCTTTGGGGGTACCTCTTGAATTTTTTAATAGGACCTCCCCTCAACACCCCTACGTTCCAAAATGTTGGGAGAAATCCAAAATGACCACCATCAAACCGATATGTAACCGTAAAATCCTTGATATTGATCCAAATATAGCAATCTTGGTGTCTAAATGTAGGTTTTCAATGACAAGGAATTCAATGAGACACAATACAATACAATAGAAATGAAAGTAAGTATGATTCTGGCAGATGATAGATAGTAACTTTATGTTATTGTATGACTATTGTGACTGCAACCGTCCTTAAGAAATGTAAGAAATGATCTCATTCATGAACATATCCAGGTACTGTAACTATGACGTTTTGATAATTCATTCTAAATGTAAATAGCATCACATTATGTTTATATTATAAATTATGTCCATATTTGCCATGGGGCATACAGTTTGTTTCAGGCTTTTTGTTTCTTGTGGAATAAATTCATTTCCCCAAATAGGTCTTGTGTACTGTTCATATTACCAGAGTTTACATTTCAATATTGTCAGAATCAGACTGTATTTGAAAATTTCGTGACAATAATGGTGGCCGTTTTGAATTATTCACATGTATACTTGCCTATATCATGCTCCATTTTGGTTCTACACCATTCTGCTATAGCTCATTGAATTCCTTGACCCTGAAAACCTACATTTAGACAGCAAGATTGTTATATTTGGACCGATATCAAGGATTTGACTGATACATATCGGTTCAATGGCGGCCAAATTTCCCAAAATTTCAGAATGTGGGGGGTGTTGAGAAGGGGTCCTGTTAAAAATTCAATTGGTACCCCCTAAGGGTCCCACATACCAATGTTGGTGAATATGTCTGCTCTGTAAACGTAACGTGAATTTTGGGGCTTAAGCCACCTGACTATATGTTCTTCGGACTTCAAATGAGAAGTTTGGAATTCTAGTTTCTGGCTTCTCTTCACCATCAGTAGAACTGATGTACCGGTCCTATCTCCTATCATCTTCATGGGTGTGCAATTAATGCAGATTCTGCACACTAATGGCATCTAATTGCCAAAGACTTTCAGAATGTCAGTAAATGTCATTATTCATTTTCTTACCCAACTGGATGTTGAGAGTCTTCACTGTAATCACACATACAATTATCTTTAAATTGCTTATCTATAGTGTGCTCTTGTGATTCCCTCCATGTATGTAGCTATGCTTGCATGTTAGCATGAATTTTACAATGATATCTTGAGAACGCCTCAAATGATTTTGATCAAACTTGCAGGTACATTGAGAAGAAGTGATTTGATTCTGGTTAGGATCGGTCAACAATCGAAACTGCATCATGTCTGAATTTTGACTCTTCTGCACTGAGATGTGTGAAGTCTGCATGGGAACTAATTTTATGACTGATCTGCCATCAGTTCAATCACTGACTCACTAATTGTAGTCCATTTCACTCGCCAAAAGCAGATGGTCACCCCACTAAGTCTGCCCTCCTTGAGGTTTCTTCCTATAATTAAAAAACACCCAAGGGAGCTTTTCCTTACCACTGTTGCCAATGTGCTTGCTCATGGGGTGGGTGAGGTTTTAACCTTGATCGTGTGTAGCACCTTGGAGCGACTTCCATTGTGATTTTTGATGTATAAATAAATTGAATTGAAAGTCAGAGGTCAAGGTCAAATTTCCGGACCCATGTTAATATGTAAGAAAATGGCTAATTTCATGAAAGCATCAGATGATCTCCTGTGGCAACACCTAATGGGAGTCCAAGTAACATTTTCACTACATGTCTTTGAAATGTGGGCGTGGCCTCGCTGTGCTCTCTGGGCACTTTTGATGTAGTTTCTTCATGTTACACTTCTCTTTATTTTGAAGATGCATTACTGATATTTCTGTCTTCTCCTTTGGTACTCTTGCATGCCTGTCCTTTGAAAGAGGACAATGTGCTTTGTTCATCTTTGCTTTTTTTTTAAATCTGATATGAGACTTTGGATGGCATAGTTGTTTTACTGTATGCTGTGCAACATATTGTTGCAATTATTTATACAAACTTAATTTTTGCAAAGTATTGGCAGAAATGATATTAACCGCAGTTAAAAAAAAGAAAAACACAGACAAGCTTGAGCAACACAATAGCCACCATTATCCTCACTATTATTTGAGTAAAAGCTTTCATTTTGAAATTAACAGTATTATATTTCTCTTGTGTTTAATTAAAAGAAACAATCTGTTGGGTGTGAAATGAAAAGCTATTTAATAACTGTGTTGATGCATTTGGCTCTGAGGTGTTTGCTTTAGTGCCTACTCAGGTCAGGTGTTAATAGATTCACTTTACTCCCACAACTTACCACAATTGTTACTATCTTCAGCGTCACTCCATGCATACCACTCTCTATCCGATTCTCCTTTAGGCTTCCGTTCAAACCACGTGTGGAATCCCAAGAAGCCATCTAACAGCGAGAAGGGGAAAAAAATGAGATCATTAAGAGGAAATAATAAACTGAATAAGCGTGCGGGCAGGTTTCAGAGACAAAACTGAAAAGATCTCATTGTCTTTTTCTGATGTGAGAGAAGAAAAATGTGCAGGAACAAATGGGATGAGGTACAACTAAAGAAATCATCCTACTGTCTTTGTGTGACTCAGTTTGGAGTGACAACCAAGTCAAGTCAAGTTATTTATATAACACATTTAAAACAGCCAACACTGAGAACCAAAGTACTGCACAATGCAATAAAAGGAAACTAAAAGAATAAGAATGAGTAAAAAAAAAAAAAAAGTCTAGTATTAATCAATTAGTCATTTTTTTAATGATCACTATTTACTCAGCATTATACAGTCTAGGCACAGTCACACTATGACATTTGGGCCAGCAACTGGTGAACGAGGTGAAAGAGAGAGAAAAAACGTTAACTTTTGACCCCTGTACAAACTGAAATTGACCTTTGTCACCATTTTTGCTGTTTTTGCCCCATAACTCCATAACATTCAGTCATAGATAGTCCAAACTATACCTTTTTAGAATCGTTATGATCAGGTGAATAATATGTATATGTTTCATTATGATTGAAGGATTTTACATTTGCCATCTTGGAAAATATGGTGGCCATCTTGGATTTTCGAATGGCTAACGGGGTTTTCTGAAAGAGTAGATTCTGGACATTGTTCATGCCAAATTTGGTGCTTGTATCACAAAGTGAAAGATTCTTGTGGTATATTGATTTAATCTGCAGCACTAACGGGAATGCCCATATATCACCTGGCTGAGGCAGATA
>OMMV01186007.1:0-12524 GCA_900302635.1 Chatrabus melanurus | reverse complement strand
CAGGTGCTGGACTGGCGAGCGTTGGCTGGAGCGGCGTGGCGCAAGCAATATATAGTCGCGCAGTGGGCGTGGGCTATTCGCGCTCACTGCGTGGCACTTTCTGTCATGGTGCGCACCGTCCGCAGTGTTCGAGCCAGGTCCACGCTGTGCTCGCGCGGTGTTTGCGCTAGTTCACGAGCATGGGCCGGAAAAAAGTGCGTGCCAAGATTTTGAACATTTCAAAATTCTCTCTACGACATGCCACGCACTCCGGCACACTTCACACACTCCGCACGCTAGTGCATGCACACTTTGCTCATTGGCACGCACTCGTGCGTGCCACTGCGGGACCTAAAATCGTGCAAGTGTCAGGTACCCTTAACACACACTTTATTCTTTCCTCTGCCTTCACTCTCTTTCTTCCTTGCCTCATATACATCCCCAGACTACGACTCTTGCTGTATCACTCTCACACAAACCCCAAGCCCTGAAGACATTTTGCTTCTCCCATTCGCTTGCCATCTTCCCTCCCCCCTTCTTTCTCTGTCATTGCCCTCATTCTCTCTGTGTGTCACTGCTCCGGGAATCTTCATCTACTTCAACTTCAAAGTCCTGCTGGGATGAATACTGTGTGGTAGTATTTCACGAGTACTTCCTGCAATAGTACTGGTGTATATATCTGTGCAGCGTACATGTTAATAGTGTGTGTGTGTGTATCTGGAAATATGTGTTGGCACCGTGCCAGCCTGTCAACAGCTGTTCTTGGCCACAAGAGAAAATTCAAGATCATTGGTTTTGTGTTACCACCTTGAGACCTGGCATTCAGTGACAGCGTGCATGTGTGCACTCTTACCTCGGCTCTCTTGTTCGGCCCAAAACTCCCGCACCGTTTTTCTAATGTCACGTTCCTCTCTCAGCTCTCGTTGCCACTGCCTCAACTCCTGCACATCTGGGCGTGCCCTGATCTGTAGTACACACACACATACACATACATGAGTTTGTCACTTTGGAACACATTGAATTGCCTTACAGTTAATTGAGTGCCTAGAGATTTTGGTTACAATCATATTATGCATTAGCAATGCAAATTTTATCTATGAGTTTCAGAGAGACTGATGTATCTGGAAGCTTAGTGATATATTGAATTCTTCCAGGTCCTGCCAGTGTGGAGCTAATCACACAGGAACACTAAAATCACAAGTAAAAGGTTAGTTTTGGAGGGGAGTGAGCTCACTTACTGGGAACAAGCCTGAGATTACCAGATGAACATACTTTATCAGAATAGAGTTTTTGCTCACAAATTACCTCAACAGTTGTTTTTGAGCCAGCTAACTAGCCAAAATTGTGAGCTACTGTAGCAACGGGGCTAGGGTAAATGGCAAGCTTGGTTGCTACCCAGATAACAAGTTAATACCTTGAAGGAAATGTATTTGTCGTATGTACTATACAGTCTTGACTTACAACTGGCAGATAGTATCTGTTTTAGAATCACTTTATACTGCACTGCGAGCTCATGTGATAGCTGCCTCTATTTTGTACACTTTTGTCACCTGAAAGGTCAGTCGAGTCAAGACAGCTGTGATTGGACATCGGGCAAATTCGAGTTAACCAAATTTGAATTTAACACAAAATATCTGTTGGAACAAATATTTTACTTTCTTCAGTGAATCCAAGCAAATCTGCAAATTACAGTGAAACAAATTTGCTCAGAAAATTTGCATTGAAAACGTTATTTTTCCCATTCCATTACCCTATTTCAAAAACCTTACCCTAATCTAACCTAAGCCTCAACCACAACCTCATCTTAACCCAAAAAAGATTGTCTAATATTTTGCAAACAAGTTGTTTGTCTAAAATTGGAGGCGAGACACATAATGACTCCTTGTTGATGCACAAACACCAAATACCCAGGACAGCCGATGAAGAGGTTTTTGTTTTATGAGGAGAATGACCCAGCTCACAAACTGAAAGTTGCCATGGCTACTCTGTATGTGACCATGACTTCCAACTAACTGCACACACTCCATACTCTCCAAATTTTGCACCATACTCGACCATAAGCCCGTGCTAACAAACGGGAAGTGAAGTATAAGCATTTTTCTCCGAGGTACTGAACTTTGCATTATTTTAGTCTGATTGTTTCTAGAAGTAGTTAGTGCATCAAGAGCCGTGGCTATTTACACTGTACGCACAACTTGTGACTCGATTTGTTTAGGCTTTGGACTTGTCGTGAGCCGCAAGCAGCAATGGCTGATGCACCGTTTATAATGCTGACACAGCGTCAGCAATACTGCTGTGGGTTTTTATGCATGTATTAGCATGGGGAAAAAAGAAATATGCAATTAAGTAATTAGTGGGTTGTTAATCGCAGGTAAAAATGTCCTCTGACACGTCACATGTATGTCAACTATCAGTCTGTGCAATTGTAGTACCATAGGTATTCACATGGCAAAACGTATAGCGGCAGAGAGAAACTTTCATCAGGTTCTAAACATGCCAAAAAAAACAAAACAACATTTGGCTGGAAAGAAATAACATAACGTATGCGCTGTTGAGAACTTTTTTTGTCCATTATGAAGCTTTTACACCAAGGACATCCAAGTGTTGCAGCGCTAGCAGAAGGAAGTTTATGGACCTCACAGCTGACTATGTCGACAAATCCCAAAGTGCATCATGGTCAGCTGACCTTCATAAATCTGAAAACTAAGTGACTAAAGCTTATAAAACATGGAACCCTGTTTGCACAAAGGTTTGTGTATAAACTCTGAGTAACAAACTCATGTGATTCTTCACTCTGTCCGGTCAGTTAATCAAATAAACGGTGCTTTTATTCTTACAGGAAAATCCTGTTGCGTTTGTGTGTGGGTTGTAAGTTTTTCTGAGAGATTACGACACAGTGTAGTTATTTAAGAACATTACAAACCGTCTGAAGAGCTCCCACTCCTTTCTCTTTTCTTTTTTTTTAAAATGTCCTCCTCTGACAATAACTGTCTTCCTTTCGCCTTCCTTTTCCCACGCTCCTCTCTGCTTCCCTCTCCATTCTTCTACACCTCACCTCCTGATCGCCTCTTTCGCCGCCTCCTCTGTCTCTGGTCAACTCCTCTCTCCTTGTTTTCCAGCTGTCCCTCAGTCCTGTCGACCCATCATCATCTCATTCTCTAACCTCTGCGTCCGGCACTCACCTCTTTAATCTGCATTCTCCCCCACGTCTCCTCTCTCCAATCTTGTTTTCTCACCATTCTTTCTGCTCCATTGAACGCCAACTTTCTCCAAGGTGCCTGGTTGTGTGGCAACACTTAGCAGTGGGTTTTAAAGTGGGCCTGTTATATAATTTGCAGCCTGGTGATGGGCTGAGGAACACATAGACGAGCAGGCCCTAATAGTTAATTCGGTGTCACGGCATAGCAGCAGCCTCTCTGCTGAAGGAATCAACCTATAGAAATGGAAATGAGGGTCAAGGGTCATAGGCGTGGGGGTTGGACAATGTCTTGTTTGCTCACCATCGCCTGTGTGTCTTTTGTGTGTCCGTGGCCATCCCTAATCTGTGTCACTGTTTATTGGTGTCCTGCAGAAATCTCCAGTTTTGCTTCTGTCCCTGCCAGCTCCTGATAAATGACTGATGTTTGATGGCCCTGGGACGCCTGTGACAAGACTTTATGTGTTACATACACAAATAATTTCTAACAGCACTGCTTAGCTTCCAAAAGGAGGATTTTTGAAAGCACAAGGTTTCAACAGGCTGCTCAGAAGATGTATGTGACAGTAGAAGACAAACCGCCAAGACAAGTGTGTGCGCACGAGGATGTTAAAGGCGGTCTGTGGATATCAGCACAGCTGAATAGCCAGTTGTGCGCACACATCTACTGTAAAGCAAGCAAAGTGTTCCTACGTGCACGACTTACTACGTCACAAGCCGTCCATCATGCAGATTGTTGGACTGGCTGCATAGTCTTGATTTTGGTGTCAAACTATTCCCATCATAGCCATTTCTACATTTTGTCACCATACATTCAAAGATGGGTATTCAACTGTGATTATTTACATTGTTAAATTTGTCTCGTACACACGAAAACAAATATATAGAGTTGCTCATCTGGTGCTGAAATACAGGGAGGAACCATTTCATCATAGTCGAAAGTCAAAACTGGCATTTCTGGACATTTTTTGGGAAAAAGATATTGCGTTACAGCAAATAGAAACTTGGGGTTGCTGAGAAATCTAAGCCCTAAATCTTTGTCTAGCTTCAGTAGTTACTGAGATCTGAGTATTGGCTGACTTTTGTTGTTTTTGGAAGTTACCATGGCAATACTTCACTTTCTGACAAAGTGTTCTATTGGAGCCTGTGCTGGTAACAGCGTAGGGCTTACAAAAAAATGTAGATGAGTGGGTGGGTGGGTCCATCCCAGCCAGGCTTGTGAAGGCAATAAATCCAAAAACAATAAATGGTATCATCTTGCGGGCACCAGGGTGGCTTAGTGGGTAGCACTGTTGCCTCACAGCAAGAAGGTCCCAGGTTGGCTTCCAACCTGATCCTTTCTGTGTTTGCACAGGTGCTCCGGCTTGCTCCCACTTCCAAAGACACACAGTTTAGGCGAATAGATTACTCTAAATCAGCGGTCACCAACTCTGCTCCTGGAGATCACCTGTCCTGCATGTTTTCCAAAGCTCCCTGTTCCACCCACTGCTAATTAACTAAGATAGGTGGGCTCAGCCAATCAAGAGCTAGGAAACACCAGACTTGACTAATCAGCTGTGGTTGCAGCAGATGGACGTGGAAAACATGCATGTCTGGTGATCTCCAGGAGCAGAGTTAATGACCCCTGCTCTAAATTGACTGTAGGTGTGAGTTGGAGTGTGAATGTGTTCGTCTGTGTTGGCCCTGTGATAGACTGGCAGCCTGTCCAGGGTGTACACCACCTCTCGCCCAATGACCGCTGGGATAGGCTCCAGCCTCCCCAACCCCGCCCCCTGTGATCCTTAACTGGAATAAGCGGGTTTAGAAAATGGATGGTATCATCTTGTAACTCACCAAATTAAAAGAGCAAATAATAAGGATGAAGTCATTAGATGGTGGTTAACTTTGATGTTCCAGATCAATCAAAAAGCCAGTTTTGTCGGACTGTGCAATATCCCATAGCTGCCTGATGGATATGGTGCCATTGTGGGGAGAAATATGATGTCCACTATGTGGCCAAATGTGGTACAAAATGTGCAACAAAATTGGAAAGTAAAACCAGAACTAAAGATTGGATAGAATGTGTGGCTGGGGATGATGCAATACTTTTCGTCAGTACTGCAAATTAATGATGACAAACTCAAAACAGTGTTTCACCATGGTTCAAAGCCTTTGCAGCACCTGTGTTTTGAAGTATTGTTCTGGAGTCCGTATCAAAAGGAAGACATGTTACTGGCACCTGCTGGATGGTTCAGGAATTTGCATCCGCATTAAATTATGAATTTCATATTTAAAGGATCTTTACTTATAGAAAACTCCAAAATTCTCCAAAATTAAGGTAATACAATGCAGTTCCTGAGCAATAGCACAACATCCACAGCAGCACATGCATGGCTGGACGGGCGAAATATAGTGCATGTAATTCTTCTGTCGGTAGACAAGTCATGCATTTTGATTCTAATGTGCAGCACCAAATGAGAGGTTTTTCATCTACTCCTCCACGTTGAATCACTGGTGAATTAATTCATATCCAGGTGTGAAGTTCACATTATTGTGCACGTGACATCTTCCGTTTAAATGTGCATATGAGTCAGTCGTCTCACACTGCACATACGCATGAAAGCTCGGCTTTTAAAATGCATGAAGAAAATCTACAAAGATGCTGCAAGGCTGCAGATGCAGGCACACAAAATGGTGGACATAGGGGGAAAAAAACCACCAATCACAGACAGACTCACGCATACTCAGCAGCAGCACAAAAACACTAAAAACACTGAATCCATTCTGTTAAGCTCTTCTGACCAGGATCCAAAGCAGAACCTTTTACACATACCAGGTACCCACAGCCACACACTGTGCACAGCCCTCCCCACCTCTGTCCAAACCACTGCACAGTCTTTCAAGCTTCCTTCTTTTTTCTACAAAGCTGTGTGAGAATGAGCTCCTCTCCCAGTCTCACAGCATCACAATGGAGGCGGTGGCTGCGGTCTGAGGCCGCAGCACATCAAGCCACACTGAGGAGCCGCAGCCACTAAAACCTAGACTTATCTACCCTTCGCACTCGCCCGACCACCCATCAATCATCTTTTTGTTGACTGATGCTTCTGTTGAGGCTTAAAACAGCCAAACACCCTATGAACTGATTCACACCCACAGACGTGACCCCACCATCCTTTGTAAAGAAAGCACAGAGATAAGAAATATCCAGAATACACCATCGACAGTTTTCAATGACATCATCAACAGAAGTACAGACAGAAAATCATGGACAACAAATAAATACGTGTTCATATAAAATAGGCCAGTAGTCAGTCAACTGATGATTTTTTGTTTGTTAAAACTGTTTCATACAGAAAATAGCCCGTTTCTATTCAGCCATTTGGAAACCCAATCCAAATTCCTGATATAACTACAAGAACACAAATCTCTGCTAATACATTATCATGAAGGCAATGTGAACTAATCATTGCTGAAATATTAATCAATTCATTATTTTGGAGTACATCAAAATGTGACTTGTTCCAGGTTGTCAGATTTGAGATTTTCCCCTTTTGTGTTTTAACTGGGAAAAATGTTTTTTAAGTGCTTTTAAACTGTTTCACATAATGGATAGACCGGCTTAAACTACTTTTAAAAACACTTTAAATGTGTTTTGTGCCGATTAAAATCATTTTGAGCCGTTTTAAATGGCTCTAAACTTTAATATGGTTAAATGGCGTGTTTTTGAACAAATTTTTTTAAAAATGGTTTAAAACTGACAGTAGCATATGAACTGTTTAAGTTCCAAACCCATGAAAAAGTGGTTTAAACAGGATAGAAACAAAAAAACTGATTTTAATTTTATTTAGCCACGATAGGTTTTTTCTCAGATGGTTGTCAAAAAACTAAATACTCAACAATTAAATACTGATATCTCTATAAGTTGGAAAAGTAATGTGAAGATGTGTCCCTGCACATGACTGGATGGTATGACTTCTAATTGCATATCTGCACATTTGAATAAAAAATATGTAGCACATCATTTAAGGCAGCAACCTATTTCATCCAATAGTTTGTTGGGGTTGTTGACAAAGTTGCAATTTTCTGGCTTCAATGATGAAAAGGGAGGAAGGAGCAACCAACAAAAGTTGCAAATTTCAGACTTTGAAACTTCCACAAATATGTCAGTCTTGTGTTTCATTAACTCAGGCATGCAACGTTTTTCTGTTTCGGGCCTTTTTAAATTTTATACCCATTATTTTTTTCTGCAGATGTACATGAGACAACAACAATAATGAGAAACAGTTCACAACAATGAAAAACATTGCAAAATTTGTTCAACAGTATCACTATATCAGATAATCCTTTCCAAGAGGACAGTAGTCTCGATCATCCAGCTCCCTGTAGCCCCGCCCTCTCAAGCGAGGAGGGTCTGGATTTCTAAACCTGAATATTAGGCAGTGATTGGCCAAGAGCGCCTACGTCATCATAACAACCTCGATGCCGTACAAGCATGGCGGACTTGGAGCAGAAGATTATTTTGGCTGTAGAGAACGCAAGATTTCATCATCAAATGCCATATAATTTTTTTAAAAATCATCTCGAATGGTTGCAGTTATTGTTGACGAGAAATAACCATGTTTGTCACCAGTCTGTTGTGTCCGACTTCTGTGGTGAAGGAGGTCTCACAGACTGGGGCTTTGTGTGAGGCTATGAGGAAGGCTGCTTAGTCCCACCACTGAGTGTGGGCCACCTAAAGATGAACACAGACTACTCAGACTTTTCCAACTTGGTTCGACAGTGATCATAAGATCGTGTTCAGATGAAGTATGTACGGTATACCCTCACTATACCAATACTGACAACACAAGTCTCTAGAAAACATCTAGACACAAAAAACGTGCATGCTTCCTGTGCTTTGTACAATTTCAGATATTTTGCATTGAATGGACTATGAAAGAACACAAATAGTTGATGATATAAGGGTTTGTAATGGACAGGAGTTGATTCTTTACAACAACTCCTGATAGAGGTCAAACTCATTCAAAGCCTGTATTTTCTCTACACTCCTTATGTAAAGAATTACTGCAACTACTGGCCTTGGACATTGCTCATTGCAGCTGTATGAACCGGCCAACTGTGAAAAGCTATCTTTCTAACACCAACTGTTGCTGCAGGAAAGCCTCTTTGTATTTTCCAAAGTGAGTGATTTGGGAGTGAACATATTAGGTGATGACATCAGTAAATACCATCTCAACCTGTGTAGGCCGTCCAGCTCATTGTTGGATTCCACACACTTCCAATGGGAGTGTGAGGACAGAGTCTCTGGTTCATGTACGCCCTGAGTGCTTGTGTCATATTTTCTGTACAAGTGTCCCTGGATGTTCTCCATGATTGGCTTAACACCAGACCTCAAACCATTCATCTATTGCTGCCCTCAGATCATTCAACTGGAATCACAGACCTACTTCTGTTGTCGAAACACCTCCCCTACAAAGGGCAATGCAAAGGAGGGTCGGAATAGACTGGGACAAAACCTCCATAACATTATACTCGACCCACATGCCCTCTGGTCCTCTTGGGCCTAGTCCACATGGCTGCGTTTTCGTTGGGAGCTCTGGCTTGAAATGAATACGGCACGTGTCCATATCTGAAAACACCTGCATCCACGTGAAGCCGTGTTCATTTCTTCTTTGGCATTTGGAGTGCACTGTAGTGCAGAGCAAACTGAAAGGGTGTCACGTGTTGCCATCGTGTGGCAGGAGGCTGATAGTGGCGCACACGGGGCCTCGGTCCGCTCGACAGAAGCAGGGTGTGCACCATGCTTTCTGTGGTCCATAGATATGCCACATGCAGATTATACAGAGCGATGTTTATTACTAAGCACGCTATTAAAATCGACAGCCATGTCAACAAGAACATCTCCCGCCTGCTTTGTTCTAGACCAATGGGAACCTGAAAATAAACTAGAAGCAGTGCGTAAAGCCCCACAGGTGGGATGTCCCAGGGTGTAAGATACACAAATCGACCTTTTTTTCACAGAAACAAAACAATCCCTTTTTTATTTCTTAGTCAATATACAATAACTTTCATGTGAGCTAAGCACCAACTGTATATCATAAGTAGTTCCTGAGATATTCAGGAAAGAATTTTTTCCAAGCAGCCATGGTTAACATAGCAGAAGTTTAAATCAAGGAAAATTTTAATTTTTTTCACAAATTTTGAACTCAGTCCAGGACACACCCAGAAGTATTCACCTGTCAAGTTTCATAAAGCTAGGCCAACAAGAACTTGAACAAAAATGAGTGACTATAGAGCAAACAGGCTTAAAAAGGCTTCAGAGACAAAGTCTAGAAGTCTGGATCCAGAAATTCAGGAAAATTTAAATTTTATTTTCACAAATTTCTCAGTTCAGGATATACACCCAGAAGTATTCACCTGACAAATTGGGAACTTGAAGAAAAGTTAGTGAGTTCTAATTGTTAACGCCGGACACCCGGACGCGCGGACAGACGGACATCATGACGACAATATCCCCCTTTCTGCTAACGCAGAGGCGTGGGCTAAAAACACTCCGTCGTTGCTGACCTGTGGAAATGTGTGCTCTTCTTCTGTGCTTCACAGACACGTTCACAGTGACAGGACATACTGCTGCTTCCACCCGCTGGTGGTTAATGTTACTGCACAGTTTCCCAAAAGGCTCGGTTTCACTGTCCACACACAGAAACGACTCCGCCATATTCGTTTCGATCTACTCTGGAGGGTGTTTTCAAACAGCACCATTTCGGGGTGGCGAAAACAGCGGATTCGTGTGGATGCAAAGCCAAAACGAATAGATACTTAGCCATTTTCCTGTGAAAACGCAAGTGTCTGTCTTAGTGTATGGTTGTGAGACTTTGATGCTAACCAATGACCTAAGACGACGACTGGATGCCTTTGGTAACAGGTTTCTTTGTGTTAAACAAGTAGTTACTTAGGGAGACTAAGATGAGGGAATGTGAGCTATGACATTTTGGCCATGTGGCCCACGCTTCACCTGGCTACAGCAGATGGATGGTTGTGGTGTGGATGGACCGGTTGTCTGCCTGGGTGGTTGCCATCCAGGACCCAAGGCGGTTCCGTGGTGTCGTGGATGTGGCGACGTGTGACACCAGCACATGCTCCCAGACTTGACTTGCTCGAGTGACATAATAATTACCATGTCAAGTAGAGTAATAATGTTTCACTTCTCATTCGAGAGACTTCATAAGCGTTTAAGGGTTGTTATCAATCTGAGAGCCATCGTGCTCACAGGCACTCTTGAGAGAGCTGGTGGAGTCACACAAAGTGGAAATCAGTGTGGAACCAGCTGATGACAGCGTTATTGTGGCCTCAACAATCAGGCCACTTTTAAAGAGAACATCAAAGGCGAGATGTCTTCTGCTTTTATTTGACAGGTCCTCTTTAACACCTCGTTTAACCATCTATCCCATCTGTCCATTATGTGAACATTCTGACCCTCAAAGCTTTCTTCCCTTATAAATGGGTGAACATTGCCCCTTTGGTTGGAGGCCAAAACACTCTACCCACTGGCTGCAGTGTCGTAAATAAAAGTAATTTATACATGGCTGAATAACATCTAATGTGACCAACCGGCTTTTCTAATAGTTCATCGCCATCAAAAAAAAATAAACACCTCTGGATCAAGAACCAGTTTTATGCAATATTCATGGAACCCTGGTGCCATCGGGTCAACCAAACCTAGACCTCCACCAATTAGCAGTAGAACCATTTTGTCACGAATGATAAACGGACAAAATTATCACACATATTTAAATGTAGGACACGTGGTGATTTTTAACACTCAACGCTGCCAAATTATCAGTAATGCACACGGACAGAGGGGTAGCCGGCTTGCTCTCCAAGGATTCCAGGATTGCTGTACCCAAATTAAGGACCTAGGCCTGTTGATTTGTTGACATCCCAGCACTCCATCCAACATCTCATAAAGCTGTGTACACTGCTGTGTCAGGCACTACTTTTTGATAACTCCTTTTATTTTTATTTTAGTTTTGCTACTTCCTAACGCTTTTTAGTTTTATTGTTTGGTTGGGGGTTCTTTTATATCCCACCTTCGCTAACATCTCTGCTATTTTGGCGTACCACTTGCCATGTGCTTTCAAACCGCTCTCGAAACTTTGGTGAAGTCCAAAGATGAATGGAAACCTCTCTCTTTAGCAGAGTGCTAAACACACTTCAGCTTCGACATTGACGTTTGTCTATATTGTGGGTGCATGTATGCTGTGAGAGGACTGCATTCTTTGCAAAGAAGTAGAACAATACACACTTGCTCTAGAGTACTTCTATGATGTCATCATGGTCCACTCTTCAGGACTTTTGTTTGTTTGTTTTGTTGGTTCTGCACAGGTTGTTATTTTGGTCTTAATGCACAAAACAAGTAAAAATAAGGTTCTTGAACCAGGAAAGATCCAGTTCTGCCTTGGCAGAAATGACCTATTAAAGAACATCTGGCCTTACCCTTGCCCATCAACTGAAATAGCCTAAAACAGTCCGTGCCCGCTGTGTGATTCATTCAACCAACTACATTAGTTTGTGTCAAACTGAATACTACTCAGGACTCCCAGTGTCCTACTTTTGAACAATAACTGGGTCTATTAGCCCAACAATGCCTTCTTCAAACTGGGTACATATTTTTATTTAAATGTCTTGGCACATGAACATGAAAAACTATGAGTCATTTGGCAAATTTAACAGACATTCCAAAGTACCAATGTCAGCTGAGAAATACTAAATGAGATCTAATGCTACCCAAAACAACACTTAAATAATTATTCAATAGGAAGTTGCGTTATTCTGGTAGGTTGGGGTAAACAAGACTACACAGCCAAGTACAGGGCTGTGCTATAGTCCAGACTAGACCAAACGTGATTTTGCTCATTATGTGCATGCTTCATACAGTACATAACTATGTTTTATTAACTGGATACAGTGGAAGTGATTACGATAAAAGCCTCTTCCTGCACCCTCACCACAAACCACTAATATAACAGCCGAATTGGATGCCTATTTGTTACACAGCCGCTAATTTACCCCATCTCCATTGAATAAGGTCTACTCTGTGTGCATGTACATCCAGTTCAAGTCCATTACAGCAGCAGGCATGGATGAGGGGATCAGAGTTAGGCTAAGGCACACCGTGTAAAGAAGATTATATAATATGTTAAGACCGAGCAGCTCTTTATAGTTCTACATGAGTGAAACAGGACGCAACTGAGTGTGTTTCTGTGTGTACTATCTCTACAATTGAATTTCTTAAGTCTTCAACATATTTTGACCAAACGGATCAATAACAGAGGGATAAAATTCAATCGGGAAGAGCACCCCCCCCCCC
>OMMV01186003.1:0-10185 GCA_900302635.1 Chatrabus melanurus | reverse complement strand
AGAGGTGTTGGTGGGGGGGGGGGCGTGTTCAGGCTTCATTCATTCCACCGAAGTCACGCCGGTCTTGCCGACACTCCGCCTCTTTACCCATTTATGAGTTGCCTGGGAGTTAGGCGGAGTTAAGCACTGCCGCTCTTCAGAAAACCTATGGGTGATGTCACAGAGGGCTCGTCCAGTATATATACAGTCTATGATTTTTCATCCACAGTAATGAGTGTGTCACGACACATACATGTGGAAAATATACATTAGAGCATACTGTAGCTACAACGTAGCTGCAACCTGTCCACAACCCAGTGTTAAAACAGGGTCTTTCATCATGTCTGAGTGGACATGCACAAATGCACACATGCACACACACACACACGCTTTCAACATCAGCGATGCTTTCAAGCATCAACATCATAGCAGTAAGATAAGTGTGCCCCTCTTTTGCAACAACCACTGGGGAGGTGAGAGGCCTTGTAGTCAACATTCTGAAAGACTACTCAGTGATCAAAGACTCGGCACAACATGACCCATGATGGTTTTACTGAGAAGATAGGAGAGAGCAGGGGCCAGAGCAGGTAAAAAGAGAACGAGTTGAAAGAAACATGCAGTAAAAAGCGGCACAGGTGGGGGGGAGACAAAGAATGAGAGGTGAGAAGGATGGAGAGTGCAAGCACACATTTGCTGTTTTGCCACAGAGGAGCTGCGTGTCTGGATGGTGCACTTGCTGAACCTAATCTTGCTGGCTGACACAATAATATGGTATTGCCTGCTATCAAGATCCACTTCAGAATTTGTTTTGCATGCATAAAAATAGGGATGCGCAAAGGAACAAGATGAAAGATCGCTGAAACAGAAATGACGGCATGTGATATCACAGCGAGAGCTCAAAAGCGTGGCAATGCTTTAAAAGACAGCAGTGATGCAGCAAAATGCAGGCACCATGGGAAAGTGAATCCAAGCAAAACGCATTTAGTACAACTTTTTATAGCAATATACCATTTTGTTCTAACACCCTGAATCAGTGAATTTTACATTCAACTCGAGGAATAATTCTTGTTGTTGTCAAGTTAATTTCAAATTCCTTAATCATGTGAGAAAAATACAAAAATGACAAGGCATTCATGATACGTGGCCAGGATTTATTGCAAAATAAAGCAACACTTGTTAGGGCAAATACTTCCACCAAAGGACATCCCGGATCTGGGTCAATATACAGATCCAGACTAAATTATATCTGCGGACAATCAGTCATGCAAGTCCTCAAAATTTCATCAACTTGTGTGAATTATTCTTAGTTATTGATAAAAATATCCAAAAGGCCTGATCTTGCTAGGATAAACACAGTCATAGATGGGCACTTGGAGAGTTCTTCTCCTTCGCTGCACAGATACAGGTGCACACCATAATGTGTACGCTGTTTTCTGTGTTTCTTGTGAAATACACTTCTGCATTATGTTGATATGGTATTGTGTTACGTTGGTAAGGTACTATCGCATTGTATCACTGTATACTGTATGGCTGGCTTGATGAAAAATTTATGGTGAGCCAATGTAGAGCTACATCTAGATCCACATCACACACACAATGTAATGTTTTCATCCTCTTATAACAAATACTATATGAAGCAAGTATAATGAACCAGCAATGGATGCCCTCAATGCAGACATGACAACATGGGTAAGTCCAAAGTTCTTTACTCAGAGTTGTTTAAACGGTCCAAGGTCAAAAAGCACAGGAAATCCTTCAGTGAGGAAAAGGTGTGCGTGAGGGATTAGGCAGCAGAATAATCGATAATCAGATAGGAAGAGTTCTATACACAAAATGTAGTCAAACTGGGCATACAAGGAGGCAGCAAAGATGACGAGGAAACACTGGAACAAAGCACTGTTCGGCAACAAAAGATCACTAGGAAACTACACGTGAGTAGGCTGATTAAAAGAGCGCACGACCTACTAGCACCGAGGGACACGAGAGACGGGTTTTTAAGCACGAGATATAATCACGGAAAATACAAAACTGGTGTGTGCTGAAGTGGAAGAAAAGGAAGCTAAAACAGATGAGGGAAGGCGCTATCAAAATAAAAACGGAAACCGGAACGTGACACCAAGCGGGGAGGAATTTTTTTTTAAAAGCATAGAGCTCCGAAGTGATGATGTCACAGCCCCTTGGCAACCGCTTGGCTGGTTCTACACAAACGGTTGCTAGGGGGAAAAAAAATGAATGCCTTCACAATAGCCTAACCAATGTCCTAATTTTCTGATGAGCCAAAACTGCTACAGCAAGGGGAAAATCACCACAAATCTGATCCTATGCAGTGTTGTAATTATTTTCCAGGTGACTGTGAAGAATTGGGTGAGGTATCATGAAAAAAAAAAAGAAGTTACAACATTGTGGAAAGTGTTGCTGTTCTCCATTCTGTTATGCCGCCGCGGGTGCTGGAGTTCTTTGCTCATGTCTGTGCTGCTCTGAGTTTCATGCTAAATGCTAAAAGCTAAACGCTGAGACAGACATGATGAAGTCTGTGAATGTCACTGGTCTGCTTCTGGCTGTGGCACGTCATATAATTTATCACAGTGTTATTGATTTAATTAGATGTATGTGCATATTTATGATTTGTAATAGGCGAGTACTGGCGGCACTGTTGCCTCACAGCGAGAAGGTCCCAGGTTCTCTGATGACCTGGTCCTTTCTGTGTGGAGTTTGCATGTTCTCCCTGTGTTTGCTTGGGTTCCCTCCGGGTGCTCCGGCTTCCTCCCACTTCCAAAGACATTCAGGTTAGGTGAACTGGTCACTCTGAATTGACCGTAGGCGTGAATGTGTTTGTCTGTCTATATGTTGCCCTGCGATGGACTGGCGGCCTGTCCAGGGTGAACCCCGCCTCTCGCCCCAATGACTGCTGGGATAGGCTCCAGCCCCCCATGACCCTTAATTGGAGTAAGCGAGTACAGAAAATGAATGAATAAGGGAGTAGACCGATTGGTGGTAAAAGCGGCCACTCTGCTATATAACCGCCATCCTTCCAGTCCATAAGACCAGCGTAAACCTGATGTAGGAAGCTTTGTGTATAGCGGTGCCATTTGCAAGCGCTCGGGGCAGGAACTAAGTTAATATTCTATTGGCAAACTGATGATTGATACATTAAATATATATAAATAACTCGCCATATTTGTTTAATCCATCACTGTTGTTAATGAGGATAATCAAGTCCACACGCTGCACTCTGATTGGTCTTCAAAACACAAAATGCCCATTTTAAAAAGATAGTGTCGAACCAGCTTGAGCGTTGTTATGGATACGTGACGTCACACTTCGCAGCTCTGTAATCATAATTTATTTAACATGAATGTGTTTCCAACACTATTATCTTCGACATTTAGAAACGCTGGTGTTTAAAGTTAGGAAAAAGTCATGTAAAGGCAACAAAACGGGGCTGTTGCACGTGAGCACACAGAGCACTAACAAGAGCAAGTGGATGAGAAAGCTGTGGAGAGAAAAGGCCATGAAGAGAGGGGCTGATCCCAAGTGGAATGTTCACTCTAACAGTCTATAGATTTGTCAAAACAAGTGCACCTCTGTGCTTACCTGTAATGGCACGGGGGCAGGAGGGCGGGCCAGACGATTTCAATTCAGCAAAAGTGTGTCTGAGTAGGTCTAAGTGTTCGTGTGTCAGCAGGAACAAGGGGAAAACAAGTGTAAAACATGTTCCGAGATGAAAAAAAAAGAAAAAAGAAATGCCCAAAGATGACCACATTAGAATACGAATCCAGGGTCTCGATCACACTTGGCACTTAAAAAGCCCCTGAAGTCAAGTGTCAACTATTATGTGCCATCAGTGGTGACACCGGGTCATAGAGCAGGACGGATGAGGTCAGCGGCGTTGCTCACCCTCGCTCTCAACATGCACCATTAAACAGTCCCAGACTTGCTGTCATTTGGGTGAAAAATAGGTTTTGTGCCGACAAGAACATCTATCCAGCTTTTCAGCCAAGAGTTGGTATTTTCTTGTACAGGAAAAACGTCGCCTGTGATATTCAATTGGGCGAACAGTCAATATTTGCATAGACACGCTCGGCTAATGATGTAATATTTTACATAATATGTGACATGTGCATTAAAAACATTTGCAGATGTACCTCATTTCCTCAGATTAACTACCAAACAGGTACAAATAAAACACGCAGGCAAATTGCTGAATGTATAAAATGCTTCAGTTGTTTGCTGCTAAACCAGCTCTGTAATTACCTGAAGGATGTTTTAATTGTCACATGTTCTACTCTTAGTGTTAGTGAATGCTTTATCGGCTTTCCAAGTGAGATTGATTGGATAAATCAGTCGAAATTATGGGAAAACAGGAGGCCTGCCAATCAGAGATGTGTGAGCGGTTCTGTGCGTTTGCGGCGCGCGGGGCTGGTGGCGTGCCAGCACATAAGCACGTACGGTGTGTACGTTGGTTTGGATGTGTGCACGCGTGTGTTTGTCTGCGTGTAAGTCTATAGCGATGACAGCTGGGCTTGTTCAAAAGGCTTAGCAAGCATTCTGCCTGTTTGGGAAGCACCAAGCACACAGTCTATCTGAACAGGGATCTAAAACCTGTGTCAACAGCATCGTACAAGTAGTGCAAACAGCCACTGAGGCAACATGCTATTCACACACCAAAGGTAGCGCTAATATAATATGAGCGATCATAAAAAAAAAAAAAGGAAAAAAAAAACTTTCAGGAAAACTCCATGTGCTGCAGGTTATAAACAGACAGCGCGCTAATAAAAAAGATCAAGATCGTGTGTATGTGCGCGCTTGTTTATGTCATTGCAATGCGTGTGCACGTGAGTATACCGTCACACTCACAGAGACCACACTGTGTGTTTGAGTGAAAGACAGAGAGAGAGAGTGAGAGAGAGCGATACGTGTGTCAGTCCATCAGCATGTCGGCATCACAGCCCTTCACTAAATCCCAGATTAACAGTGACAGGCAGAGATCCCTCTAATTATCTCTTCCTGGACCACATGCAAATGGCAAAGCTGAGCGGAGAGCAGCGATTGGCTGAAGCAGCGTGAGCGCCGCCGACGGGCTAATGAGCCTGGCGACAAGCTACAACCTCATGATGTACCACCAAAACAAACCATTACCGTCATACAGCCTCACACAGGATCGCACGTGCCCTCATGCAGAGTGGCCATAGACTTATCGCCAGGCTCATTGCAAGACACGTTAATGTGATATTTGGCTGTTTACAATAAAATTAAACCCATACGCATTTACTTTAGCAGGTAGAGTCTCTAGCTGCTGACATACAGATGATGATGGTTGATGGATTCGCCTGTCGTTGCCACAGATGAGTCGACAGACGGTCTTTTACCAGTGTGGCGCTCCTTGTGAGAACAAGCAACAATGTTCTCAGCACATGGTTCGACGCACACACCACAGGGGAAGGGGTTCCACAAAGACGGCGAAGGACGCTGCTTTCTTCATTCAGTGTTCTCCAATGTGATCAGATGATTTCAAAGGACTTGAGTCTCTTGGTACATCGTTGCCTCCAGCGTGGTCTGTCAAGGTGAGGTGTTGATGTTGTAACCCTTGACGTTGGCATTCAAGGTGTCTTTGTATCTTTTGAGTGGTGCACCCTGGTCGCGTTGGCCAGATTTCAGCTGTTGGTACAGCAGCATCTTTGGGATCCTTCTGTCATCCATACGAATGTCATCACTCATCCATCAAAGTTAGTTAATGCGCAATCTCACCAAGACGTTAGAGCCAACGTAGACAAACATATGTCCAAATCTCTGTGTACGGTAGCCCATGCTAGCCACCGCTGGGCTCTGCCGTCCTCCGCTGATGAGCATTGACCACGCCCAAAAATTTTCAGCATGTTTAAAATTTCTCAGCATTTGCTGATGTACCTCTGGCTACATTGGAGACCGTTAGAGAAAGTTAATCTCTGCTATGATCAATTTCCCTCCGTTAGCCTCCCCTAGCCTCCGCTAGCCTAACTTACTGGTGTGACTGTCCACTCTGGCTAACGTTTGGGTGCTGCTTCGCCCTGCCTGCTCAGAATCACTGGACAGTGGGGTGTCGAACCCCTCTCGCACATGTTGCCACATTGGCAAAAGTCCCGCTTGTTCTAATGGAGCGCTGGCTAACGCCCCCGCCTCAGCTAACACCATGTCATGGAACGCTGTGTTGCATTTGAGGTTCACTACCAAACTCCAGTAACGTGATTTTTGCTGACGTTTGGCCACTTTTCTCGACCTTTCCCTGCATTCACCAAACGCTGGGGTCAACGTTACAGTGAGATTGTACCTTTATTGATGAGAAGGCTCTCGAAACTTGGTAACCACTCCTCTTGCGGCTTGGACACCTTGTGCCATATCTTGATGATCTATTGCACATGGTCTGAAGCCCATAGCACAAATGCATGTGGGGCATGTCCAACTGCACTTGCAATTTACACGACACATAATCTGAGTGCAAAGTAAGGCACAAAGGAATGGTAGTTAGCCCATTAATTAATCATGGGCATGTGTTAGCTTCAGATAAGATGTAATAGAAAGCAATCAGATTGTCATCTGTCATTGCCTTTAAGAGTGGCATGAGCTTGAATGTGGCACATTACTATTTAGATAGCATACTCAGTAGGTGAAAGAAGAAAGAGGTTTTCTGGCGAGGAAACACCTCTGCACGCACAGCATCAAGGCACGCAAGCAGATCATTTATGGATCAGCTCCCTGAGGTGAAGCACCTCATTCCTACAACATCTCCTCCTCCTCCCCATCTCCATCCAGTCAATCTCCTCCACATCCCATCAGGTGCAGACAAACCCTGCCGTGACCAGCCCCATCTTGGTGCTACCCACCTGGAAACCTGGGGAGGAAGCAAACCAGCATAAAAATATTGTACAAACCAGAGTCCTTAAAGCTTTGTTATTTTCTATTTATTTTACTTAAATTTGGTTTTTAAATTTTGTTTACAATTCAGTTTTTAGTTTGATGAGTGATAATGAGGAATCTAAGTCCTACGTTACATCCCTATATGTGCAAGCAGAGGGTATGCATGTCATGAACCTGCCTATGTAAAGTGTATCTGAATATTGTGCCGTATAAATACCAGAAAAACTCCGCGCTCAACTTTAGACCAGGTTTTTGATACCTGCACCAAAGACCATTATCATGCTGGTGTATGATCCATACATTATCGAGCACTAGCACGACACCGGACCACCAGTCATTGTAAGGCAAACACGCCGATGGGCGCAGTGATAAGTGCAAGCACATTTACTATTTAAACATTGGCACTAGGCATAAAAATGACAACTGTGCTAGTTGGAAACGAGCAATGACACTTGTGCTGTGCTGTGCAGTGAGTCTAAGACAGGGGCCTTTGTCTTGCCAACTGATGTTGCAGATCTTTCACTGACTGCGTTGGTGGAATTGCTCTGGTTGTTGGATATGTCTGCAATAGGCAGTCTAGGTTTTACATCACTAGAAATGAATACTCTATATCACCTCTTTGTAGATTTGGAGTGAGCCAGATGTGGTGGTTATGCCCAAGTCTTTCTCTGAGTCTGCTGAAGGCAGCAGTCACCTTCGTACTCTGCAAACTCACCTCTGCGTCTAAGGATCCGGTTGCCCAATGCAAACAAATAAGCATCACATTTGTATCATGTAAATCTCTGATGCTGTATAAATGGTACCATAAGCAGCGCAGCTCTTTCTGACTATAGCATGTCAATGCTACAGAAAAATCTCACTTGCTTTTAACACTATTCAGTTAGTTATAGTAATGTTTCATATATATTTCAAAGACAGCATGGTGGTGGTTGTGGTTAGCATCGTCACATCACAATAAGAAGGTCATGGATTCAAACTTGACCTACCTTTACCGACTTTACATAGGTTTCTCTTTGTGTCTGTATGGGTACTCCAGCTTCATCTCAGTCCACTGACAAGGACGTGAGATTAAATGGTGACTCTAAAATGAGTGTGTGAATGGGTGTCCTTCTGTATGTGTTAGTCCTGTGATGAATTACCAACCTATTCAGGGTGTACCCCACCTGCCGCCAAATGTGTGCTGGGATAGGCTCCAATCCCCCGTAACTCTCTACAACAATGGTCCCCAAATTTGGTCCTCATGTATCGCTGCCCTGATGTTTTTCCATTTCTCCCTGCTCTTCCAACACCTGTCCCAGAATCCGATCCAACTGGTGATTGGCTGAACATACCTGATCCAGCTAGTCATGGGGGTATAGAGTGAGGAGAAATGGAAAACAAGATTACACAAGGACCACGTTTGGAAACCATCGCTCTATAAGATAAGCAAGTGTAGATAATGGATGGAATTTTTTTTTCTCATTGTAAACAAAGGATTGCAGAATTTTCCCTCAACTATCCACCAGAGCCATTTTTGAGCAGGGAGAAGGGTAAGAAAAAGGAAAGCGATGTGACGCACATGACAACTTATGGTAGTTTCACAATTACTGCTTGGAGGGGTGAGGGGTCATGGAATCATCTAACCAAACACCAAAGATTTTCTGCACTGGTAAAAGCGTTGACAGCAAAAATGTAGATGAGTGGAATGAGTTAGTCCATCCCAGCCAGCTTGTGTAGACAATAACTCAAAAACAATACATAATATCTTTGTTACTCAGCAAACTAAAAGAACATGAAATGAAGATAAACCCGATTGCATCTGGTAAATTCTGATGCACTCCACTGAAGGAAAGATCTACCTTATTTTACCTACATAATATCCCAGAGACGGGTCTTCCACCTGCTGGATGGTTAATGGATAAATTATCGAAAATGATGAACAGCTGGAGACTGAACTCGGAGTTTCTCTGCCTTCTGGACCTGGACATGCCCTGTGCTCATCGCTACATTCCGCCCAGCTAACAAGCTAGCAAATGCAGGGAGAAACATGATGTCCACTATGTGGGGAGATACATAATGAAATACAGTGGCAGACCTACGGAGCTGCTGACCAAAGGTGCGATAAAATATGGGAAAGGTCTTGCATAAACAAAGGCTGATTGATGAACGGTGCTGCATGCAGAATTAGTTCGTGCAGTGCACAGCTCAGCTCATTTGCCTGAAGTCACTGTCCTCTGAAGATTTTGTGTTTAAAATAAAAATAGTGTATTATTAGAGAGTGAGTATTTAGCTTCCCAGATTGTCTTAGAATGCAGGAAAAAGGCTATCGATTTTTATTTTTTTATTTGGCCCCCAGATGCGTGCCTTTGGCACACTCAACCAAGTCACAACCCCCCCTCACGTGAAGCTTGATCCGGCCCTGGAAATATACAATAGAATGGGAAAGTAAAAGTGGAATTAAAGAATGGATAGAATCTGTGGCTGTGGATGGTGCCAAAACTTTTAGACAGTCCTTCAAATTATTAATGAATTATTAACGCAAACCCAAAATGCTTTGAAACCTTTGACAAACCTGCATTTCGAACATTGTTCCATAGTCCTTATCAAAAGGAAGTCAGTGTGATCCGTGCTAAATGGGGCCTCAATATGCCATCAACTGTTCGGAAACAAATGCTTTTGAACGTTCCATCTGATTTGCCCCCTCTAGTGTTAAAACATATTAAAAAAACAAATGAATGAAATAGGACTGTACGGTTTTTGAATTTCATATTTAAAGGCTACAGTCAGTGCAGGGTGTGCACAATTATTAGGCAAGTGAGTATTCTGACCTTATCATCATTTCTATGCATATTATCCAAGCTATGTAATCCTGAATGCTTATTGGATTTAAGCATTCTCAGGTGATATGTATTTGTCTAATGACAGAGGGTGTGGCCTAAAGTGATTAACATCCTATATCAAGGTGTGCATAATTATTAGGCAGCTTCTTTACCTCAGGCAAAATGGGCCAAAAAATAGATTTAACAAATACTGAAAAGTCAAAAATTGTAAAATGCCTTTCAGAGGGATGCAACACTATTGAAATAGCTCAGCTATTGAGGCGTGATCACCGAACAATCAAACGTTTTGTTGCAAATAGTCAACAGGGTCGAAAGAAACGTGGAGAAGAAAAAACACAAATTAACTGCAAAAAACTTGAGAATAATTAAATGTGACACTACCAGGAACCAATAATCCACCAGTTCCACCATATTCCAGAACTTCAACCTACTTAGAGTGTCCCGAAGTACAAGGTGTTCAGTGCTCAGAGACATGGCCAACAAGGTAAGGAGG
>OMMV01185995.1:0-10256 GCA_900302635.1 Chatrabus melanurus | reverse complement strand
AATGTCGACCATCGTCAAAAAATTTTCAACCTGTTTAAAATTCCTCGCCATTTGCGGACGTACCTCTGGCTACGTTGGAGACCGTTAGAGAAAGTTAATCTCCGCTATGACAATGTTCTGTTAGCTTCTGCTAGCCTCCGCTCGCCTAAATTACTGGTGCGATCGTCCACGCTGGCTAACGTTTGGGCGCTGCTTCGCCCTGCCTGCTCAGAATCACTGAACAGTGGTGTGTCGAACCCCTCTCCCGCACGTTGCCACGTTGGCAAGAGTCCCGCTTGTTCTAATGGAGCGCTGGCTAACGCCTGCCTCCACTAACACCATGTTGTGGAACGGCGTGCTGCATTTGAGGTTCGCTACCAAACTCCGGTAACGTGAGTTTTGCTGACGTTTGGCCACTTTTCGGGACCTTTCCCTGCGTCCATCAAACGTTGGGGTAAACGCTATAGTGAGATTGCACCTTTTGGTATCTCTGAGATGTGAGGGCGTGTTCGGGCTTCATTCGTCCTGCCCCGGTCATGCCGATCTTGCCCTCGCTCCACCCGTTTACCCATTTATGGGTTGGCCGCGAGTTAGGCGGAGTCGGGCACTGCCAAGATGGCAGTATTTGGAATTGCGGCATTTGAGCTTCAAATCAGCTCTTCAGAAAACCTGTGGGTGACATCACAGAGGATTTGTCCAGTAGATATACGGTCTATGGTTAAAAGCCAAGGTTAAATTTCTGGCCCAAGGCTTATATATCAGGGATATTTAGAATTGCTATTTTGAGGAATCGGTTAAAGCTAGATCTACGGTTACTATGAAACTAATATGAATTCATATATAAACTTTCTCTTGGACACATGACTGGTGACCTTGGGTGACCTTGAAGGTCAAAATCGAGGTCATAACTGTAACTCAGTATATGGATGTGGAAGGGTTTGGTCAAGGATAAAGTGGTTCAATTTTGGACCGAATTTATTAAATGTCAAGTCTGCACAGAACATATATTTTGGTGCTGCTCAATCATAAATAAATAATTAGAATCGGTTCTCAAACAAGTAAGGGGTGGGTGTTGCACTGTCCAAGTGCCCATTCCAGTTGACATGATATCCTTCAATCTTCACACCTTGTACTTCTCCAGTGCTGTGAAATCTCACTTCTGGGTACAGATTGAAGAAACGGAGACTAAGCCCACATCCCTAATGCCTCTGTTGATTGTGATTTGACATTGCATTTTCTACTCTAATGAAGGTCATTTACCCCTTGTAAAGGTTATTTACAAACCTAATGTCTTTGCTCATCAGGCTGATTTTAATTAGACATTCTATCAACTTCTTGTGATTGGCAAACATCTTCATATGTGTATCTTTCGACCTTTCGTAGATTCCTTCACGATGAAGCCACAGTTAAATGGCCCTTCAATATCGCTGCACAAGTTCCTCTTCATCGTTTGCAGTTGTTTCTGAAGGTCACCCAGCACGCGATCCTGTGTGCGCTTGCACACGTGTTGGCGACGATGCCCTTGTAGATTACGCGGGGAGCGCAATCTGTGTTGAGCACACTCACCCTTGGAGGGTGGATTACAGGATAAACCGATGCAGTCTCCCGTCACCACACACAGTCACAGTCGCACATACTGTAGGTGCTCCTGCTGGGTGCTGGAAGACGGATGCAAGGCGGCGATCAGCTGTGAACGAGCAGTGGAAGTTGTGCAGATGCGCCCGTGCTCGTTTATCTGCATGTGCACATGTGCTGACTGCTTGATTAGCTCGTTGCTTACAGTACAACGTATTCTCACCCTGCAGGCTTCTTGTGGTGTCTCTTACTGATCCTGTTTTCCCCCACACACACACACACAAACAATAATTATATTCTGCTGCTGCACTTGCTTGCTGTGTGGGAGAGAGTTTGAGTGAACGTTTCATTCCTGTAGCTACAAATGCTGTGACCCAAATTCTGGGCTCAGGTGCGTGCACGAATTCAGTGGTTCCTAAAACCTTTTTTCTATCAGGCTGCCCTTTGGCAGCCAAGTTGCTGATTAAATATTGTCGAAAATAACACTCGAAGTTTTTTGAACTAAAATTGCAGTGCTTGTGTTGTGCGTGTTTCTTCTCACCTTTGCACAAGTTGCACTTGAATAGTGAAATATGTGTCATAAGTTGCTCAAAATTTTTGACATCAAAGCAACCTCCTGCAGCACAGAGCTCCCAGGCTTACATACAGTAAATAGGTCAGGTGACTTAGATTTTTCTTACATTGTTGGCAGGAAGAGGGTGAAGATGTATCTTTCAAAACAAACAAAAACTAAGGGCCAAATAGTCGGGGAAGAGGTGATTCAATGTTGGGGCATATCTGGGTCTGCCTTGAAAATTTCCAAGCTTCTGTAATTCTGGAATTTGTCAATCTTTGCAGGGCTTGAAGATGAATAAAATTTTACATTTAATCATGATTTGAGAATAACACAATGTCAGTAATTGCATGCGTAATGATAATTTTTTTTAAATACAATGGGCCAAATTGTTGCACAATCAGATCTCATGACAGTAATATCTGAGCCAGAAAGTCACATATAGCCTTAAAATGTATAAAATCTCATTGACCCATTTAGTCAAACTGCATTCCCACTCAGCTATTTCATCGTCCTCACAGAAAATTGCGCTTGGTGCGCTATATTCCTCCTTTGCATATTTCAGTGGATGTTGCACCAAATCTGAGTAGCTACTGTTCATACAGTCCTCCTGGACTAGTAACCAGTCCAGAGATAACAGACTAGTAATTTGCTATATCTAAAAAGTACTGTGCAAAGGTTTTAAGCATATTAAATGTCTAAAATTTTTAAATAGAGAAGCTGTTAAATAGTTGACATTTATAAATAAATATGTAAAATGTCTGACTACATCTCTACCTTTAAAAATAATTATTAATTTCTTTTAGGTGATAAAATGACAATTTGTTTGAAATTTTGAAACAAATTTGTGTTAAATCAGGTTTTTTTTAAAAATAATTTTATTATTGATTGATCGGCAAATGTCTTTGTGTTGTCAAGTACAAGGCAGTACAGCCACAAGGAAACTTAATTTTTTGTGTTTTTTCGTCTTTTTGAAATGAGGTTTCATGAAAAAGAAAGTGTAATAATCTCATATTTTATTTATGCAGCATTTTTTGAGGGGGGTGGGGATTTCACATGATTTTCAGTTGACGATGATGCCTGGGGGCATTTGTTTGTTTGTTTTAATCAAAAAAAAGGAGGGGGTGCCTAAAACATCTGCACAGCACTGTAGATAGATATACAACCCCAAATGAGAAAAAGTTAGGATGATATGAAAAAGCAAATAAATAAAAAAAAATTAAAAACTATTTCATTGCGGACAATATGAGCCTAAGATATTTCATGTTTTGTGTGGTCAACGTCATTTCATGTGTTAATATGCATTCATTCCAGCATTTAAGGCCTGCAACACATTCCAGTCGGGGGCAGTTTATTCTAAATATAAGGATTAAATCATATTTACAGCCAGTTTTCTTGAGACAAATCAGAGGATGGATACTTGAACATTTCCAAGTCACTGAATACGTCTTGGACTTCATTTACATCAATCATTAAGAAATACAAACAGTATGATACGGTATGGTAAATCTGTGTCAAGTGGGCAGTTCTCAAAAATTGAGTGACCATGCTGGAAGGACACTAGTGAGGGAAGCCACCAAGATACCCATGACAGCTCTGAACGAATTATAGGCTTCTGTGGATGTGAGTGGAGAAACTGGGAATGGTGCAACATTTGCCTGTTGCATCACCATTCACAGCTTCATGTTGGAGTGGAGAAGAGAAGGATTGATTTTTAAGAAACTAATAACTTGTGTGTGTGCTTTGCATATATATTTCTGTTCTTTTTTTATTTGTTGCACTTTATATTGATTTTATGGTATTTTAACACAAGAGTTTCAACCAGGCAAAAGGTTTTTAACGTGGCCTCAGGAAATATTGCACTTCTCCCTTTGATTTTTGACATTCATCTATCACACCTTTGATCTCTGTGATGTGCACGCCTGGAAGATGTCGGGTTGATGAGAATTGGAGAAGAAATTCCTCTCAGTGCAATCTATGAAACGTTTTCTGTTCAAACTTATACATTATAAATGGAAAATTTAAAATAAAAATCATCTTGGATGCTGTACCTCGGACTTGGAAAGTGCTGGCAGCTTTCTGATATCTCTGACGCAGGTGAAGGGTTAGTGGGGAATCACAGCTGTTGAGAAGCAAAGCGAGCTGCGTGATCAAAGCTACATCAGTATACTGGAGCTTGTTTGGTCCAAGCTTGCCCGATGGCTAGAATCCAGATGCACTGCAATGTTGCACAACTCCAGCATTGGCCGTTAGTACAAAACTCAAACACATCTGATCACATGATGCCATCCAAACCTTCGCCCTGGACTCTACACCACACTTCACCCAGGGACCCCTTCCTAAGTGAGAGGAAGACAGCGGAGGATGCAGCGGAAGAAGGGCAACAATTCATTTAATCCCTTTATGAATGCTCTTCTTCTCTCTCGGGGTGATATTGAAAAGATGCTCCAGGCTTTCCTCCAGCAAAGCGCCAAGCACAGAGGCCCTTGGGAAATATTTTATTCAGGCGACGCCAAATTTTGTACTCCGCTCACACACAGACTGGCGCACACAAACTGCAGTTTTAATGAAAGAGGGATCTTTGTCCTATATTTCACTCTTGTAGCTGCCGCCCTGATTTTCATATTTAGTAGGATGATGTTATTTCAACAGACTGCAGCTTTGTAAATGCAAGTTGAAGGTTAGTTTTACCACTTCTGCCCTATGGTTCTCAATATTCCCCTTAAATTTCTACTTAAGGGGCTTTGACAGTAGACGCGCAAATGCAAAGATGAGCATCGTAGATCCGTTGAAACTAGATAAGGCTCATTACGAATACAAATCGAAGAAACGCCAAGCATGGTAACAAGCAATCCCTGTTGAACCCCTACAATCTACCCTCTGAGGAGCTGTTAAGAAACAAGAAACTATAGAAATCATATTAAATAAGCACAAAATGCAATACAAAATGGTACAAGCGTCCAACAGTTTAGGAAAAGCAGTTTAATCAAAGAGCCACTAATTCCCTACGCTGGTAACAGTGTATGGCTTATACAGCAAAAATGTAGATGAGTAGGCGGGCGGGTGGGTGAGTTAGTCCATCTCAGCCAGCTTTGTGTAAGCAATAACTCACAAGCAACATACGCACTAGTGCACGGACAGATCCTCGGCTGACTGTAACCTTTAAATATGCACATCAAATGGAGCATTTTGAAACAGCGGCCCATTAGATTTTAAACTAGAAGCACTGCATAAAGCCCTGCAGGTGGGATGTCCCAGGGTGGAAAAATCATGAATCAACCTTTTTTCACAGAAACAAAACAAGCTTTTTTTTTTTTTTATTACTTACTCAATATAAAATAACTTTCATATGAGCTAAACAGTGTCTATCATAAGTAGTTCCTGAGATCTTCAAAAAGAATGTTTCCCTTGCAACCATGGTTACCATAGTAACCACATAGACAAAGCATGAAAGCTCTTCCAATGACCTTTCATATGAACTTAACATCAAGTCTCTATCTTAAGTGGTTGCTGAGATATGACAAAAAGGTTACTTGGCGGGACATCATAACAGACGGACAGACGGACACGGGGTCGGGCTCCCGGAGTACCACTCGGTGGTCTGTCCATTTCATGGGACATCCCACAGTAACTTAACTCTTCGATTATCCCATTACCATAAACCGGAGTGACGAGGGACAAAAGGGAAAATGGTTTTCTTTTGCCCTTAAAACGGCGACTTTACAAAGAAAATTGTGAAACATTGCATTACTTTTCTTGAAATTTTTTTTTTTCAATTTTTGTCCCTTGTCACACTGGTTTATGGTACTTTAAAACATGTGTAATCCCTGACGTTCACATGCCTCCCAGAACCCTTGGTTTCTCCACACCAAATGAAGCTCTGTTGTAGATCTTCCTTATGGCCCATTCCCACGATGACGTGACGTGGCTGACGCTGGCCGATGGAGCCGATTCTACCAAAATCTCTGTGAAATGTCGGAGAAGCCTCGCTCCAGGGGTCCAAATATCCTGTCTTCAACGCGGGTCAATGTAGCTCAGCGTCGCCCGGCAACAGTCCACCGACCCACAATGATGCATGGAGCGGCAGCACAGACCAGTGGAGCCGAATGCCGACCCACCACCCAAGACGCCACGCGACGCAACCCTGGGACCTCAGACGTTGGACAGCGGACAGCGGACGCCGGCGGAGGCGAACGGGGCAGTAACGGAGCACTAGCGGAGGTGACGCAGTGGCAGTGGAGCCCAACTCCCGGCGGCGTTCCCGCACGAACGAAACAAGAGAATATTCACTTAACTGGATCATTTTTAATGTTAATGTTGAATAAGCATCAAATTTTGTTGTACCTTGCTACTGACTATTTTGAAAACCATGAATAGTGATGGGTTTGTATCTGTGAGGGTATATGGCATCGTTAAATGTGTAATATTTTCCTATTTTTGTATTATTGCAGTCGGGAGGCTTCAAACGTACGGAGGCCAGGCTTCTTAGGGCAATAATATAAAGATTATCTCGTATCTGTTGTGGGACTGTGTGTGATGGGCACTAGAAATTTACTTTAAATTGCATTTTGCACATTTCCTACAAATTCTCTAGCCTCACTTCTCAAAAACTGCTTTTTAAATTTTTATTTATTTATTTTTTTGTATTTTTAAGTTGCACCACCTCCGTGTCCATGGGACATTTGTTTGGACAAACTTTAAAGCTACAGTGTGTAGGATTTAGGGGTGTTTATTAACATAAATGGAATATAACATTCATAACCATCTGTTCATAAGTGTATAATAACCTGCAACAACAAATCGATGTTTTCATAAGCTTAAAAAGAACCCTTCATATCTGCATGGGATCGGGCCCCCTCGTGGAGGACGCCATGTGTACCGCCATATCTACTGGTTGCTAATGCAGGCTAACAAGTTTGAGAACCCTCATTTTTGTGAAATGGAGGATCATTTCTCATCATAAGAGAACGCAAGGGAGCATGAATCCCCATTACCAAAGATGCGAAAATGTGAAGGCAATCAAAATCGTGACCGTCAACGGCATGAGGTAATCTGCAACCTCACCATCAGATGGCACTAAATCCCACACGCTGTAGCTTTAATATCTGTATTTAAGACACCTGGTGACCGACATTAGCTAGCTGAAAATGAATATGTGGCTACTTTAAGAGAAGCATGTGTTAAGATCTGAAATTGATTTTTTTTTTTTTAATGCTTGCACAATTACAGTAAATATAAAATCCTAGGTGTATTTCAAACATGTGCACTTTAAACACAAGCGCTCCATCAGTTTATCTCGTGTTTTTGTCATTACCCAGGGATGAGTGATTATGAATAAAACAAGTGCACACTCTCTGCCCCGCTGCCTCGCTTCATTAGACGCCGCGCTCATGTTGGAGCACCTCGTCTTCCCATTACTGACCAAAACTCGCCTCTTGGTAAAGCTAATGAAGTGGAGCTCTCCTGGTATTGCGCCGTGCTCGAACGTGTATCCTCGTGTTTTATCCGGTCCGTGGAAGAGTTCTGAGCCTGGGCAGCCTGGCTGTTTTAGTAATTGCATTGTTTGCTCCTGGAAACTAAATGAACTGCAGATGTAATATTTCACTTTAGCTCTTATTTATCCTTGTCTACAAGGACAAAATGGGTTTTTTTCCCCCTTAATGGCGATGCTCAATTTAAAAACAACAGTGTTTAATATTTAAAAAAAACTAGAAAGAAATGGAAAGTTCAACTGCTGCTAATTTATGGAGAATCACTGCAGGAGTTGCTTTTGTAATTTAGTTAAAGCAATACTTCTACAGTCTCTGTGTGCTGTTTTTATCAGTAATTTTCTTTATTTCCATCCTTTCATCTTTAAATATGTAACTTTACTTTGCTTGTTGGTCGTGTTTTTGCGAAGAAAATGAAGCTACTAATTTCTACACGATTTACGTGAACAGCCCACTTGGCCACCTGACCGATATGCATTTATTTATATATTATGAGCTCTTGTTGTCATAGTCATAAATTTTATATTTTTCTTTAAATATGAGATGGAGAAATTAATGTTGTGGTGAATTGTTACAACTGTGTGCTGTTTTGTTTGATTTTTGTACCGATTGAAGGTTAGCCAAGGCCAAATTGGTTTGATTTTCTTCATTTGCGGGGCCCTATGCAATGTACATAGTGAGCAGGTCCAGCTCTGGCCAATGAGGCATAAACTGCAAAGTCTATGCTTCAAGTGTAAACTATAAATTACGAAACCTTTGAAATTTTGGCAATAAAATAATGAATTTTGAACCATTGAACTACCATAATGGAGCCTAGAAAAACTCATTGATATTTGTAGAATATATCGGCTTTTTTAAATATAGTTCTTAATATTCCTATAACAGTTTGGACCAACATGCATTCCTGTCATGGTCTTTTCCATGACTGCAGTTTATCCCCTGTGTTCCTTGTGGGGTGTTTTTTTACCCCCCCCTGTGTTTTCTGTCTTTCCCCGTCTGTCTCTGTCAGTGTTTGTGTGTCTGTGGTGCGAGTGTGGCACTCCTCTTTCCTTCCCAACTGCCTGATTGCCAAGCAGTTTACACACCCATCATCCATCAACTCATCATCCCTGCAGTATATCAACACTGATTCTTTATTCACTCTCTGCCAGATTGTTGCTTCAGCCAGTTTGGAATGAAGTGCTCACTGATGCTTAGAATGTTTATTTTCAGTTTTCCTCATGTCATGATTTGTGAACCAACTAATATCTCCTTGTGGGACCATAAGGCTATTTGCACTCACCTGCTGGAAATCCCCATCTCTTTTCACCCTCATTACCTGAGATTACAATAAACCCTCTCCTGATCATTTATATTTTGTGTGCGTCCAGCATTTGGGTTCACCTGTCTAACACGGCAGTTCCATAAGTAATGACGCTGCGTAACGTATGTTTTTATGCTTCACAATGAGGTGCCAATACCTGGACAAGATGCATAGATGGATGGATGCAACTTAAATCTGTTTTGTCAAAAAAAAGGATGTTTGTCCTCTATCCTCACCACACATCCACCTCTGCCCAAAAATGTTAATTTTCATACTGAATGGGACTGTGGGTTTCTCTAAATCGATCTTATTTGACATCAAGCTGGATCACAACTGTGTGGAAAAAGTATGGATGATTTGTAACAAATACATGAATGCTGATTTAGGAACTAAAGACAAGCTTCAAGAATGCAACAGTGTCCGTTTAACGACCGTTGTTTGAGGTGACACAAAGCAATCTGACCTGTTGATTTTTGATAAGGCTGACGGGATTGTTTTCCAGAGGTGGTGTAAAACGGCGGTGCAATCGGAGGAGAAATGTGTCGGCACAAAAACGGCAACCTTCCTATCGAGAAACTCTTCTCTCCGGATGTGAGCGAAGAGGGGCCAAAGACAAGAACGCGCAGAGGGAGGGCAGGAAAAAGAAGGCCAGCGTGCAGTTGGGTTAGAAAGCGGTTTTTCTTTCTGTCCAGACATTTTTACTCAAAACCATCCCTCAGGTGCAGTACTTATTATGGAGCACAAAATTGCCTAATGTGCTTATTTCTACTGCTAATGCAGCAGGCACGCAGGAAGACTGGGTATAGCCCTCCAAGGGGAAGTGTACAGTACAATAAGACCTGTAAGCACAATTTAAGTAATTAGATCGCGCGGCTGGAATTAAGGCCCTGCGCATGCATGCAAAAGTGCACGCGCATTGCACACTGAAACTGTGCAAATGCACACAGCGGGTCGACGGATAAGCAGGCGCACACACCGTTTGTGGTCATTTCTCCTGCATCATTCCAGTATCTCTGACTATGATGAAAAACAGTAATAAAAAGCGCACTGGAGTTATTCATCCTTTCCTCAGTCAGCTCTCCATCTGTTTCCCCTTATGACCTCCTTACCGCAAAGTCTTATTAACAGTAAAAAAAATAATAATAATAGTAATAATTTGAGTGTAATTTAATGGCCGTGCTGAACTCAACAGCTACTCACCCTCTCAGTGTGAAACAAAGCATGGTGTGATGGGAATTTGAAGGAGGAGGTAGAAGAGAGAGAGACAAATTGAGGAGAGACCACGGTGGAAACAAAGTAGGAAAAGAAAATTTGAACATAAATGAATTGTAAAATAAGGGAGTGAGGAAGAATGAGC
>OMMV01185990.1:0-12575 GCA_900302635.1 Chatrabus melanurus | reverse complement strand
GGTGTATGTATATATTTGAGCCTGTATGTATAATTTAGACCCTGTGTGAATTAGAGAAAATCCAAAATAAATTCAAACTTGTGCACCCACTTCTTGTTTATTAAAGTTGTTAATGATGTATGCTGTGCAATCATTCCACCCTGGCAAAAGAACAGTTCAAAGAAATCATTAAAAGCCCAAAATGACCAAAATTGGTGTATGTAAACTTTTGACCGCAATTGTATATTTTGGATAATTATGACATCATTTCAAGACCTCTTTGTGAAGTTATCATAACATCATGCATACCAATTGATTACAAATTATTTCCTGGTTGATATAAGGTTCACATCATCTCTGTAGACCTAATGGTTGCGGAGATATCCTGGAAAATGTGTTTGGAAAATGTGTTTTTCAGAGTATATTTTTGATTACCTTAACCGTGACCTTTGACCAATCTGTTTCAAAAGTTAGTCATCTGGAGACTCTGACTCAAGGAATTTTTCTAACAGGTTTGGTGAAAATTTGCTTACCTGTTTCCAATTTGTTTTGTATACAGGTACCCACAAGCAATTACAATACCCTGTCACACGGTACAAAGCACCCGGAGTCACACATGACCACTGTAGATTTGAGGCAGAAGAAAGCGTTTGCTCTTGTTCCACTTTGGAGAAGAGATCAGGCCAAGAAGCTCTGATTTGGGGTGAATGACTTGTTAACATCGTAAGTGACTCTATTACATTCTACATTTGACTTGTTCTACACCAGGGGTCGCCAACCCTGCTCCAGGAGAGCACCTGCCCTGCATGTTTTCCAACTCCCCTGTTCCACCCACTGCTAATTAACTAAGTCAGGTATGCTCAGCCAATCAAGAGCTAGGAAACACCAGACTTGACTTATTCGCTATGGTTGCAGCAGGTATGCATGGAAAAAAAGCAGGGCAGGTGATCTCCAGGAGAAGGGTTGGTGACCCATGTACTGTAAACATTAGAACCTTAACGCTATTGTTGCATCACTTTTTTGTTGAAATTGCATATAACTTTCATTGGTTGGCACTTGGGTAAGTTCAGCGATGGCAGGGTCAAAGTTGAGTTTTGTTGAAATTTGAGCATAGTGGGTAAACCAACAATCCAAGAGGTGCCTGTCGCTCATGGCGGTGCAATGCAAGGTTTGGTGTTAATACTCAGCTCCTAATACACAACAATGGAACACTAAACTAAGCACACTTCCCTCTGCTTATCATGTATAGGCACCTTAAGTCGGATGTGGAAAAACTTTGTGGGATGGTTGTTGCATGAAGTTCTGTCTTTGGCCATCCTGAACTGGAACATAGGCTGAAAACTGTATGGTGATGATATTTGCTTTTAGTCTGACATAAAATTGATCTGGACTAAGTCAAGGTTGGTGACAACTGTGCTAAAAGAATGTTGAATGATTTCACACTTTCTGTTATTCTGCCTTTTAAACTCAACATTTTTTTGGGCATATGCTAACATTCCAAAGGCCATCAGACCTCTCTGAAACAAGTTATCAGTTCAGTTTGAGTTCAAATGATAAATCTTCACCAAGTCCACCTTCAAATAAGGAACGACAGACCTCCAGTTACAGTAAATGTGGTGCCATTTACACCTGGTGCAGATTTCGACCTTTGAGCTCACGCAATATTCAACTACTGCAGAGACTTGAGGGCATATATCCCACACTAATGGTCCATATCACCTCATGCAGTGAAGGCCCCCCCACTGTTTCTTGATGTCAGGACCGTTGTCCCAGTGTGTTCATGAGGAAGGCCCATTACATTCTCCACAGAGAACGCTGTGTTTGGGGGCGTGTTGCCTCGAGGTCTCTGGGCTCAGCATGCACCTGTGGCCAGCCCTGTCCACAACTGAAGAAAAGAAAACAAATGCAGCAAATAATTCCCCTTCTGCTTAATGGAGCTTAGCAGCCTTGCTAAATGGCAGTGAAGAATAGCTAAGGGCACAACGGTGTGAGCGGTCTCCAACTTTGGTGTGCATGAGTAAGCTTGTGATAGGATCAGTTTAAAGTGTGCGCTGGAAAGAAGGGCAGATGTGAGGGCATTGACTGCGGCGGTTTGGCGCAGAGGTTAAATATACGGGTTGCCCACATTTGTGAAAAGAAGTCCAACACAAACATCACTGTGTGCTACTGAGGGTTTGTGCATCAAAGACTAATTCAAGGACGTGGAAGTAAACTGTCTCAGACCCAACGCAGGCCGAAACCTGAGAACATAAACGAGGTCTCGTTCTGGATTCGCTCTGGTTATTATCATTTTAAAGAAAACAAAGCAGCCTTTTCCCCCTCTTTTTGCATAGCATATAGAATATCACATCATGTAAGTTGTGTTTTATCTACATTCTCCCCGAAGATTATCACTATCTTCATACAGTGAAGAGAGGCTGCATTTGATCATTTCTTCTCCCTGTTTCCTGCTGTGTGCACAATTTTATTTATAACAAGGGTGTAATTTATGAGAATCTGAAGGCCCTGACTGCTCCATAACCCGGGTCAGGCTCGCTCATTCTTCAGCGTGACAGGGCTGGGCTCCTGGAGTTATGGGATCAAGGCTGATGTCTTACAGGGCACCGCTCAGGGAACAGGTATCTGCAGTTCCTTATTTTATCGGCGCACCAACAAGTGAGCACGAGCACACGCCTCTATAAATCAACTGGCTCTGACGACAGCCTGGAGGCAGCAAGGCGGAGCATCTCTGATGTCGTGCATGTGTGCCGGGTTTTTTTGTTCAGCCTTACAGCAATGAATCATGACCCAGTGTTCAATCCTCTGTGTACTACACCTGCAGAGCGGGACGACTAATTGACGGCGCTGTAGTTGTGTAGCGCTGTTATCATCAGCCTTACGGCGCGGCGACAAATTAGAATACGGTATCAAGGCTGTTTTTTAAAGTAAATTTCACAATGTTTGTGTCTGCGTGCGTCCATGCAGACATTTTATTTACACGGCCTAGCGAGACGGCTTTTGTTGACAGAGCAGTGAAAACAAATGGGTGCAGGAGCGAGTCTTCTTTCAGCATAGAGACCAATGACCTTGTATCTCCTTCCGCTCCTGTTAACGGCAGTAAGGAACATGTGCGTCTGTTGTATGAACGTTGTGTGTGACTGGGAGACAGACATGTTCATGGCCATCAAGAGTAGAACAACAGATACATCGCATCTGTTTGACCAATAATTTCCTGTGGAAGACAGATGTGCTCTGGGCCTGGCACCTGCTCATGCTGGCAATCAGTCTGAATCATATTACTAAATATCCCGCAGCTATGGATAACAGGGAATTATAGGGAGCTACAGACAGGTTTGGGGAGAAACAGACTACATGTAATGGGATTATGCAATCAGCATACAAAAAAATGCTATTCTTGTGAGATACATTTGGTAAAAAATGGGGATTCATTTTCACAATTTTCTGCACAGAAACATAACAGATCTCTCACCACGCTGCTGTCTAGTGAAGCAGCGTGAAAGCTGCTGCTGCTGGAGACTCACTGTCTGTAGGGGGCAGCATTGCTATACCGTGAGCGCTCCCTTCTCTGAAGCCACATCAGGTGTTTCATAACTGGATGAATTATACATTTTATCTTTAGCAAATGTGGTTTTCATCAATCCAAATGCAGACGAATGTATTCTGCTGTAAAGGCGCAGTCACACTGTGACGTTTGGGTCGACGAAGATGAACGTATTTGCACACGTCTGTGATCGTAGCATCCGTTAGCCTGTGCTAGCCTTCGGCAGCGTTTCGCTGTGTTTGCCGGTGTTCACTGATGAACGGCGACCGCGTCCAAAATTTTCGACATGTTGAAAATTTTTCGGTGTTAGCCGACATACCTGTGGTTACGTAGGAGACCGTAGATCGTCGCTATGTGCACGTTGCGTGCGGTAGCCCTCACTTGCCTGTGGTACCGGTGTGAACAGCCTCCAAAAGCATGAGTTACTGGTGCGATCGTGTTCGCTGGCTAATGTGTGGGTGTTGGTTCACCTACCTGCTCAGAATCACTGGACAGTGGTGTGTCGAACCCCTCTCCCGAACATTTCCACGTTGGCAACAGTCCCACTTGTTATAATGGCTGCCTCTGCTACAAACATGTTGTGAAAGGCTGTGATGCATTTGAGGTCCACTACCAAAGTCCAGTAACGTGAGTTTCGCCGACAGTCTGGCAACTTTTCTCTCCCTTTCACCTTGTTGACCAGTTGCTGGCCCAAACGTCATACTGTGACTGTGCCTTAACACAGCAGAAAAAGCTTCAAAACATTATTACATCACTGCTTCATTCATTCATTCATTTTCTATACCTGCTTATTCCAATTAAGGGTCACAGGGGGGCTGGAGCCTATCCCAGCGGTCATTGGGCAAGAGGCGGGGTACACCCTGGACAGGCTGCCCGTCCATCGCCGGGCTACATTACTGCTTATAAAAAGTTATTGGAATTCCATCTGAAATTCATAAAAGATTAATGTAATATTTTACAAAATTTGTTTTGCCAAATGAAGCAAACAAATGCAGATTAATGTCAGCACATGTGATGTGATAAAATAACATGCAGTCGCCTCCAAAAGTATTGGAACAACAAGACCAATTAATGTCTTCTTGCTATACACTGACAACAAAAGATGAATATGAGAAGACAATTTCGAATGTCAGCATTTATTTCCTGGTAACTACATCTAGATGTGTTAAACAACATGAAGCATAACTTTTGTGTCAAATGACCCAATTTTGGGTCAGCAAAAATATTGGAATCCATAGGTATTAATGTAAATGACACTTAATATTTGTTTCCTTGTCCTTTGCTTGCAATAACTGCATTAAACCTGCAATTCATTGGTATCACCAAATTGCTAGATTCTTTTGTTCAACTTTTCAAGCCTTTTTACAGGAGCCTCTTCCAATTGTTTGTTTTTGGGAGCTTCTTCCTGTAAAATTATCCATGAGGCTCATTGCAGTGAGACATTGAGATATTGATTAATGTTTTATAAATGACATCTGTCCACTCAATTAAACATGAAAACAAGTGAATGATATCTTATGCACAATGTGCAAAATTACTGATAAAATAAGAGTGTTACTGGTGACAGAAATTTTCACTCAGCTCTCATTCATCTCACTGGGGTTTCCACAGCAACTCACAGACCTAACAACAATTTCAGTACATGGAATTTTCACTCTTAAATACAAAAATTAATGACAATATGGAACAATATTCACAGTATGAGTTACTTTGTGTTCTTTCCTAAAATTACCCTTCGTTGTTCTGTTGTTGGGCAGCACGGTGGCTTAGTGGTTAGCACTGGTGCCTCACAGCTAGAAGGTCCCAGGTTCGCTTCCGACCTGGTCCTTTCTGTGTGGAGTTTGTATGTTCTCCCCGTGTTTGTGTGGGTTCCCTCCGGGTGCTCCCCCCACTTCCAAAAACACGCAGGTTAGGTGAATTGTTGACTCTAAATTGAATGTGTTTGTCTGTCTATATGTGGCCCTGCGATGGACTGGCAGCCTGTCCAGGGTGTACCCCGCCTCTCGCCCAATGATCGCTGGGATAGGCTCCAGCACTTTTCGTGACCCTTAATTGAAATAAGCGGGTTCAGAAAAATGAATGAATGCTCTGTTGTCTTACAGAATTTAGCATCTTTAAGAGTCATCATTTTTTCCTCAAATTTGTTGTGTCTGCATTTGCCATCGTCAGTGCAGTAGTCAATCAGTAATCATTTTTTGCAGTTATTAGTAAAGCTACAAAATACATTTTTTAAATGTGTACCTGCACAGGTACAGTCCTTCCAAATTTCACAATGCATGGTGTACATCAGGGCTGTACAAAATTCAGAATTGAATTGAAAATGACTCTTGAATTTCAATTCAATTATTGAATTTGAGTTGAATTTTGAACTGAGGTAGCAAACAGGATGCAGATTTATAATTCAAAATTTCTGAATTTTGCACAGCCCTGGTGCACACTGCACTGACACAAGAAAATTTGTAAAATGGTCCAATCACCAATGGTCCAATCATGTTGACGTAAATCAACATGATATCAGAATCCTGCGTTTGATCTTTGAATTTTGTCAAAGGAATCAGGATCTTCCCCTTAAGCCTTATCCAGAGACCGACAGCAACAAAAACATAATCTCTGTGAAGAAATCAAAGCAATCAGTAATCAGGATCAAAGGTCAAAATCAAAGATTAGTGATCAGGATCAGTGATCAAAGTGATAGATTAACATTCAGGATTAAATCTCAGTGATCAGGATCAAAAGAAAGTCATCAAGACCAAATATGAGCAATCAGGTTCAAAGTTAAGGATCAAAGATCAGTGATCAGGCTCAAAGGTCAGCAATCAGTATGAAAGCTAAGATATCAAAATCAAAGTTCATCAATCAGGATCAAAACTAAGAATTCAGGATCCCATGATTGTCTATCCAAAGGCATACTTTGGTTCAGATCCACATAATCATCTGGTGAACAAAAATGTGTTTTCAGACAAGAATTGGAATTTGGTTTGGAGGTTCATTTAAATTAAAGGGGACTGTGGGGCCTTGATGGAGACATGTGCTCTCTGAGTGCCTTTCTATTTTCATAGATATTGGAATGAAGCAACCCTTCGACTTGGTCAAGTTCAGTGCAGAAGACCCCCTCATCACAGGACTCGGCATAGACCAGCACAAGACTGGAAAGATCAGTTAAACTTGTGCCAGTTTTGAACATGTTCAAACTTTTCAGGAGCTTGGCTGGGCTCCCAGCTGCCTCAGCCACCGCCCGCTCAGCTCAAGGTAGCCCAGTGCAGGCTTGACGCACTTTGATGTCCAGCACAGAAAGAAATATCCCAAAATATCAAGGGTTTAGGACGGAGTGTACACCAAGTTTACTGACACCAAGGGCTGTCCTGAGCTGAGCGTGGGGCGGGCCAAAGTAAAAGACTGTTGCTGACTTTTACCGAGTGGTGTGCCTGCTCAGGAGGATTCTGCGCTGAATGCACCCAGGCGAGAGCTGCTTGGGAAAATCAGCTGAGGTGCGCAGTGTTGTAGCTCAGCCCGTTATGGCACGAAACTTGGCCAGGTGTAAGAACAGCTTAAGTAGTCATGTTTCGGTTGTTTCTTCCACTACAGGTGAAACACGAGCTCTAGTTCCAAACTTCTCTGGTTTTCTGTACGTTAAATGACAATACTGCCACCCAGTGGGCATACCAACAAATGTACAGCTGTGAAGACAGAACAGCCAGATGTCTCTGAATACACATCATGCACATCTTCTAGTACTTGTCAAGCCCTTCACATTATCATTCAGTGTGTGTGTGTGTGTGTGTGTGTGTGTGTGTGTGCGTGTGTGTGTGTGTGTGGTCTGGGTTAACAGGTTCAGCGTGGCTAATTCAGAGGGTCCGGACAGAAGGCCCGTCCACGTCAGGCCTTTCTCCAAGACGTTAGTGTCCTTGTGCTTGCTCGCCTGTGAGCGTTCATTGCAGCAAACCCTAAATCAGAACATGAAAGGTGCGCATCTCAGCGTTGCTTCTCGAGCAGCTCTGACACGAAACAGACCCTCGCCGTGGTATTTGGTTTCCCCAAATGCACAGAGGACTCAATTTCAAACATAGTATAAAATTTAAAACAGAAATGCACATGAGTGGGGACAATGAGGCCAATGTTATGTCAGCTGTTAGACTTAATCCCCCAGATTACTCACTGCTTTTTCAAATGTATCACTTTTGCATGAACAGAAAATGAAGAATTTTAGGATGTTTTCTTTCTTCCATCCAAAACACTTTCACGATGCTTCAGTTTGGGATGGTCCTCTGAGTGTTTTCTCTGTGTGTGTTCCAGCAGCGAAGCATTTGGAGTCATTACCTCTGGCCTCTCTTGTCCTAACCGGCTCGTCAGCCCAGCAGGAGCCTGGTGTTATTTGTGTTTAACTGTGTGTAAAACTGCCAAAAGCTGTGGGATTATGGGGACTGAGACAATAAGAGCATAGACCAGGGGGGGAGGATGAGCCCCGGTCTGAAGAAACGAAGAGAAGAATTATGGCTTATCTCTCATCACATTTGCACAAATGTTTTGGCGAGAGCAGTTGTGTCTTCTCTGTCATCGCCAATCACCCAACAATAAATCCCTGAGAAGCCTGGACTGGAGCTCTGGGGAGAGGGAAGCCCAGAAAGAAGCAACCTGTACGCACCTTCAAAAATGAAATGGCTTAAATTTGTTTTCTGGCATCTAAATGAAAACACTGTCTCCTCCTTGGCACCGGTTGAGATTTTATTGGATTTTATTTACTATATGTTTTATACTTGAATTTGTACTCAAACCTTTGATCTTGACCTTGTAGGATCACACGTTATAAGTGGCAGACAGTGTCTGATTTTCATAAGAGAACACGGATGTGAAGACAGCACTGTAGTACCCAATGAGACTGAGGACTGACAGCACACAACAACAACGTGATGACAGAACTGGCCAACACTTCAGCTTTTAAGAATGAGTTACTCACTTAAAGCCTGTCATCTGCTGTTCTTTTTATAAACACATCTTCAAACTTAACAACCGGTTACATATGTCACCATGTTTCTATGAATAAGGTCAACATGCTACTGTATCGGCCCAGTGGTGTAATGACCGGGATGAAACAGAATGAGTGGTTACGTAGGAAACAACAGTTCTATGAATAAGATCAGTGTGCCACCCAGCCCACACAGAGGTTTGTTAACCAGGATGAAATAGATTAGGGGCTCTGTTTTGACAGCCGATGCAAAGATTAGTTGTACAGCGGGCACAAGTTTGTTTTGGATGTGTCTGTGCGTGCTTTGCTCTTTAAGAGGCAGGAAATGCCAGCACAAAGCTGTGAAAGAATTTCTGGCACGTTTATGGATTAGTGCCAAGCTGTCAGAGCACACAGTGGACAGCAGTCACCAAAGCTCCCTGAGGTGAAGCCTGCAGCAAAGTGAGTTTTTTTTTTATTGTTATTTCATTTAATGGTTGGTTTCAATTAACTTTTGTCATATATTTTATGCATATAATGTTGCCTGTGTCTGAGAGATAGAGGGAGAAAGAGAGACAGATCTCTCATAAAATATCAGGTTTTTGTTCATTCCTAATCAGGTCTTGTCAGGTCTGGGAGCATGCACCAATGCCGCACGACACTGCATCCACAACATTATGGAGCCACCCCAGGTCCTGGACAGCACCCACCCAGGCACACAACTGGTCCATCACCACTTCTTGAAAGTAGCCTGGAGAAATATAGGCATCCCCTTTGGCCTTTTCCAGTTGCTGGGGTCCTCAGCACTAAGGCACCTGCATGCTGGCTTTTGCCTAGAGAAATATGACACATGGCCAAAATATCATAGCTGATATTCCCTCATGGTGCGAGTGATACTCCTCATCTGAGTTTCCCAACGAAACTGTTCAATAGACACAAAGTCATTCCAGCAGTATCTAAGGATGCTCCAAAGAGACCTTGTACTAAAGACATCCAGTGTTTGCCTTAGGTCACTGGTTCGTGTCCAAATCTCACAACCATACAGTAAGACAGGAAGCACTAGGAAACTAAGGAGTTGGATCTTCATTCTCCTGCACAGGTATCGGCATCATCGGGACACCTCTGTCCAGGGACCTCATGACTCCATAAGCTCTTCCTCGGCATTTATCAACCTCAAAGACAGTGAACCCAGAGACATGAATGTCACTACCGAGGTAAGTGAATCTCTCTACAAGTTCGACACTTTCACCACACACAGATACCCTACTGATGGCCAAGTCCAGGAAGTCAATGAAAGCCTGGATTTTAGTCTTGATGCAGCTGCAAACCCAGACACTCCAACTCCTCACTCAGCTTCTCAAGTGCTGCAATCAGGGCACCCACTGATTCTACAAAGATCACAGCATTGTCCGTGAGGTCAAGGACAGTAAACCTTTCCTCACCAACAAAGGCACCTAAGCTGCTGTTTTCTACAACCTTACCCAACACCCAGTCCATGCAAGCACTGAACAGAGGAGGAGCCAGAACACATCCCTGACAAATGCCAGAATTCACAGGGAAGAAGACAGAGACTCTGTCCCCAATCCACACAGTACTCAAAGCATTGTGTATAGGTCAGCCATGATGTCCACTATCTTCTTGGGGATCCCACTAATTTTCAGGATGTCCCATAGAGCAATCTGGTCAACTCTTTGGAAAAATCAACATAGGCTGCAAAGAAGCACTGCCAATATTTGTGCTTGCTTTCGACGAGTACTCACAAAGCTACGATGCAGTCAATGGTTAACGCCTTCGGTGTGAAGCCAGACTGCTGTGGTTGCTAAGTGTCAAGTAACTGGGACCGAATCTGGTCAAGAATAATCCTTGCAAGCAACTTTCTCAGTACAGTGAGAAATGTAATCATCCTTTCTTCCAATCCATAGTGATGATACTTGTCTCCCAGATTGAAACAAAGATTGCTTGCTCTGTTTTTGTCTTCTCCTCCTCCTGATGGCATGCACCTGGAAAAGTGCCAGTAGGTTTAAGTCATGCTGATGCTGGAGAACGGCTAATTTGTACTGTTGTCGCACCTCTCAACATCCTCCGTCCTCTCTGATGATCCGCATTTGTCCATCCTCTCTGATGATCTGCGGTCCCTTACTTGAGGGACCCTATATATACCCAGCCCGAAAACAGTCACAAAACGCCAACCATGACAGCTGCACGGTAGGAACACTTTCAATAAGTTACTCCATTGCCAAGCATAAGTATAATATGTCAAGATAGGCCAAGAATCATTGCAGATATGTCAGAAGTAGTTTAGACATAAGTTAAAAGTAAGTTACTCTTCGTTTTCAATAGGTTGGCTGTACAGTTCACCTTCAGCCCACGTATCTTGACGTATGACTAAAGTACTGCTAACGTATTGTAACGTATTCCTAACTTACCTGTAACTTATGCCTAACCTATGAAACATACATTGTCATACAGAGAGAATTTTGAACATGCTCAAAAATTTTTGACATCCTCTGCATACAACAACGTATGACAACGTGTTGTTAACGACCACTACTTATGCCTAACGTACTCCTAACTTGTGTCAATGTATAACAACGTATTGGAGAAAATTCACATATGTCGCCATACGTTTCTGCTATACGCCACTGATACTGGAGGTGTCTAACATCCTTGACTGCAGTGGGACGAGGTGCAGGTTTGTAAGAACGTAGTGCTTTGATTCCTCTGTCAAGCCAGTTAAGGGTCACTGGACCACAGATGATGAGCCACCTGACTACAGATTCTTCTATCAAATGGCTCTTTGTCTACTCAGAGCTTTCACAGCCTGCTTACTCAGCTCTCTATACCACCTGGAATTTCCATCAGCCGTGCACTACAACTTCTCTGGATGATATTCAGAGTGCCTTCAGATATGAAAGACCTTTTCCTTTGGACATTGCCAGCTCCAATACAATCCCAAGCAACTTTCATGGTCTGGCCTTACCAAATCTCTCAGATTCCATTTGGATTACTAGTTGTGTCGAAGCTTGCATTTCCTTCACCCAGATTGTGCACTAACTCTCGTGAATCAGGCTAATTTTGATGTGGATGTCGAAACCGGGATCCACAACATGTAACCTCCAAGTTTTTGCAAAGTTGAGGAGTATTAATCCATTTTCACCATGGCTACCAGATCCATGAGGACTGATGCAGTCCTCAAAGCCAACCCTTTCAGTGCCAGTCGTACCGAAATCACCCATGAGTGGAATGTCACCTCTGGGCCAGTAATCAACCACCAACTGAAATTGCTCGTAAAAGTCTCCCTCACTGAGATATCACTCAGCACTCACCCGCTCAGTTTTTGTTTTTTGGCTTTTTTGCCTACAGTGATCATAATACACTGTCATGTTAATATTACACCATTGTAGGTGACTGGGGGCAGCACAGTGGCTTAGTGGTTAGCACTGTTCCCTCACAGTGAGAAGGTCTCAGGTTCAAATCCGACCTGGTCCTTTCTGTGTGGAGTTTGCATGTTCTCCCCGTGTTTGCGTGGGTTCCCTCCGGGTACTCCAGCTTCCTCCCACTTCCAAAGACATGCAGGTTAAGCCCCGGTCACACAGCACTCCACGTCTAAATCACGTACAAAAGGTTATGAAAATCTGGTGGACGTGGTCGTAAGTGGTAATATTTGTTCAATTTTGGCTGGGCCGTGCTTTGTACGGGGTATGGCCGTCGGCGGCTGTTCCACTGCTGAAGCACTGCCTAAGCACGGCTAACCACGTCCAGCGACGTGTAAGGCTAAAAATAGGTTCGCACGTGTTCGAACGCGGGAAAAAAGCGGCAAGTGACCACGGCTAACCGCGGCCTCATCGCGTCTGTAGCACTGCCGATCACGTGTTGAGCGCGGACGTAAAACGGGCACTCCACTGCCATAGCACTGCCCAATCACGGGTAACCGCGGCTCGGCGTCGTCGGAAGCGCGGCTTGCCGCGCATAAAAGCGGCCGCGCACGGCTGGTCTTCACAGTTGCCGATCCAGATCTTCTACAGTCCACATCTCCACGCAAGTTCGTTCGCTGTTTTCTGTTCCATCATGCCCAGGAAGAAGGGTTCCCCTGCCAAGAAGAGGCCGACGAAG
>OMMV01185989.1:0-11144 GCA_900302635.1 Chatrabus melanurus | reverse complement strand
CCCTGGCTATCCTGCGGTACCGGTGCAAACAGCCTCCAACAGCCTGAGTTACTGGTGCGATCGTGTCCGCTGGCTAACGTGTGGGTGTTGGTTCTCCTACCTGCTCAGAATCACTGCACAGTGGTGTGTCGAACGCCTCTCCCGAACGTGTCCACATTGGCAACAGTCCCGCTTGATATAATGGAGCGCCGGATAACGGCTGCTTCTGCTACAAACATGTTGTCACAGGCTGTGATGCGTTTGAGGTCCGCTACGAAACTCTGGAAACGTAATTTTTGCCACTTTACGCTCATTTCCTCTCGCTTTCACCCCGTTTCCAACTCTGCTGGCTCAAACGCCATAGTGTGACTGCAGCTTTAGGAAGGCCAGGGTCTGTACGTGTTTCTCTGGGTAGAACTGAAGTTACTTCAGGAAGGGCGTCCGGCATAAAACCTGTGCCAAATCCCGATGCAGACCTGTACTGGATCTGCTGTGGCGACCCTGAACAAATGGGGGCAGGCGAAAGATGAGCAGCAGTGGTGACAGGAAGCGGCTTACTTTGAGGTTTTTCCATTTACCCTAACAGGCTTACATTAGCCGTTTAGCACTTGACGGCATTAACAGTCTAACTCAATACTGGGCTGATTATCATTGTTTTTGCCCCGAATGAAGCGTGAATGAACCCAAAAACATCGAAAAATTAGTGCCCAGGTTGAAAAATTCCAGAGTTCCCCTTTAATGTGTTCATGGAGGCGTTCAGAAGACGAGCAGAGCTGCAGCTGGTGGAGAGAGAGAGAGAGAGCAATGCAGCAGAGAAGCTTCTGTACTCGAACCGGGCAAAAAGACACAGGCGTGTAAGTGGAATGATTTTAAAAACAAAGAAAGAGGTGCGTCAGATCACTTTTATTAAAAAAGAAAAGAAAAAAAAAAGCCAATATGTCTTCACAAAGTTTAGCTCAGGTTAAACCTTTGGCTGTAACTGGTTATAATTCGCTGCCTCGAGGAAGGTATTCCTGGTTGATTTAAGATAAGTGCTCCTTCTGTAATTAGTCAGGATTAGGTTCACAGCTGAAGTGACAGACGTGGAGTTCTGAAGCCGGTTCCAAAGATGAGATATCAGGGCTACTCACCAGTGTGTCCCCAGAGAGGACCTCCAACAGAGAGATCAGGTTGTGTCCATCTCTCAGGTCTTCATAGAGGTCTGAGACATGACACTGCGACTGCCAGAAGAAAAGGGCAAACAAAATGTTAGAAGGATTTATCTTTCAGTGAGCGATCCAAGATTAAACTTTTTTCTTTTTTTTTTTTTTTAACTTAGCAACTCATCTCTCCTGCTGTGCACAAATATGACCTAGATCCACTTCCCAGAGTTTTTAGTCTTATATACTTTAACACCACGGTAAGGCACATTCCTTTTAACAGCTGTGAGAGAAAATTATTTCACGTTTTTAATGTGGTTGTTGCATTTAAGGCTTTAGGATTTTTAGCCCGGTTTTGGTGATCCAACCCAAAGTAGAGCAGTTTCTACTCCGGCTAAAACCAAGCTGTTCGGGACGTTTTGTGATGATCAATTCCAATAACGCACCCTAGTTCACAATTTAAAAAAAAAGAAAAAAAAAAAAAAGAGTGTTTTCAAATTTCATGCACTGAAAACTTCACGTCTCAGTCTCTTAATGTGTCACCAACTATTCCAGAAGGGGTCCAACAGTTCTGCAAAGTTTTGTAAGAATACATTCATTCATAAAACGCCATTTCTTGTGATGTGAGGGGGTGGGGGGTGGGAAACATTAAAATACCCCAGTTCTTCCCTTTATCTAAGATAAGATAAGATTTTTGAATTCTCCTGCAAACAAACCAAGACACAGATGTCGGTGAAAACATCATCTCTGAGGCGGAAACAGTAACATGTTATTAAGCTCCTAATTTAAATTATGCACCACAATACCCACTGGTGGATTGTATTTGTAGAGCAGGTAGCTGAGTAGATAAGGAGCTGGCCTGCCACTATGTAGACCTAGGTTCAAATCCCGCTCATGCTACCCGTCTGTGTCCTTGGACAAGACACTTAATCTGCATTGTCCCAGTCCACCCAGCTGTAAAAATGGGTACGGGCCTTGGCTGGGGAAGTAAATGTGAGGCATCACTGTAAAGCGCTTTGAGCATCTGCTACATGGAAAAGCGCTATAGAAATGCAGTAATTTTAATTTTGAAGTTGTAATGCCTAGAATCTCTTGATGGACCCCCTGGAACCTGCTGAAGTACCTCCTTGGTGGTTTGTTTGGCTGCTTGTGAAACAGGAGCACATCGAAATCATTGTATATTTTTGGTACTCAGTGATGGCGAACACCAAATTTACCAAGTTTCAGTTCTTATTGGTGAATTTTAGATTGTCAAATTCCATCCACAGTGGTTTCTAAGCTGTGGCAACGATGGCTACCAGGCTACATGGAAGCGCCTGAGGTTTAGTGAGAAAAAAAAACAACAACTGTGAACGTAAACATTTCAAAACGCAGTGGCTTAAAGTTTCAGGATCTTCAATTTGAGTTTTGCATTCAGCTAATAAAATAGGAAACACTCATTTTGTGATCCAAGGTATCTGCAGAGCATAGAGTGCTGTCTCTACTAGTACACTCTCAGTCAGGAATGCATAGCCGTAAGCAACCAAGCCTGGCGCCGACTCCAAAAGCCAGGTGGCAGCTTTCATCCCTGAAAGCTGATCGATGGGAAGTAAAAAATAAATAAATAAAATGCCATACCAACCATATGAATCAGCCCAAAAAACAAAAAAAGCAGGAAAGTCCATTTTAAAACTGCTATTGATGCTTTTGGTGAAAGTGTCAAAGGAAGCCGTGCACTGACATGCACCTCAGAACATCGTGGTATCAACTTGCTGATAAAAATATCTGAGTGAGTGTATCCGCTTTCAAACACAACACAAGACCATTACAGGAAATTTCCTTCAAGGCTCTGCTCCAATGTGACAGGAGCTTTGCAAAAGCGCTCATAATCATATAGTATTTGACATCAGGTGGACAATATCAATCAGAACTGGTAGCCGCACAGTCTATGAGCCACTTCGTGGGACCAGCCAGCTGCTGGTTAACTCATCCTTGTTGATGGTCGATACCATTTCCCATTTCAACAGACTAATTCCAAGCGATTTTTTAAAAGTTCTCGCAATACGATTATGTCTGAAAGCGGACTGTAGGCATGGGGAACTATGTGCCATGAAAAGTTGTGGATTGTTAAGCCGGCAATTTCACCGATATGCACCACTTTGACTTGAGGAACTCATCAATAAAGTCACATGCACACAATGTGGGGCTAAAACTTATGAATATTTTAATTATCAATTAATCTGTTGATTATGTTATCATTTTATTTGATCAATTAATCAATTTGTTTGGTCCACAAATGTCAGAAAATGGTGAAAAATGTTAATCAGTGTTTCCCAAACACATCTTAACGAACCAAAGCTTTTTGGAAGCCTTAGGACCTCTAGAATATGAAATGGAATTGTAACAGTGAACACACTGGGATGCGATAGTAGTTATAGGCAAATATCTAACAGTACCCATACCAATGGCTCAATTTTTGAGCCAATAAATATAAGCGGTACACCGCCTTTTTCTGTTGTTGTTTCTTTTCTATTTAAAGCACATGTTTAATATGGATACCATAAGAAAGCTGACATAAAGAGCTTTATTATGATCTATAACACATTGGTATACTAGGTACAACATAACTACTATTGCCTCCCAGTTTGTTCACCGTTACAATTCATGTTCTAGAGGCCCGAAGGCTTCCAAAAAAAAAAACCTTGGTTCGTTAAGATGTGGACCCTACCCATGGGCGAATAATGACATTCTCAAATGTTGTGTTTTGTCCACAACCCAAAGATAATCAGATTACTGTCAGTGAGTAGTCAAGAAACCAGAAAATAATTGCACTTAAGAAGCTGATATCAGAGAATTTAGATATATATATTTTTTTATTTTTTGAAATTCTTTAAAAAAAAAAAATCAATCAATTATCAAAATATTTGGTGAATAATTTAATAGTCAATTAATAATTGATTACTCGTTGACCTATCACTGATCTGGAATGCTACCTGCTTCATTGAAATGACTGTTATTTTGTCATTTTGTTTGATCAGTTCACATTGCAAACACATACAAAACCTCTGTGTGTTAACCTGTCTGTGGCTTTACCGTCATGTGATTGTGTTTGTGCCTCCCGCAACTGTAATCAGCTTTTGTTGCTGGAGCCTACATACAAAAACTGTCTGTGCAACAGTGATACACTTGGTCTGTACACTTAATAATTTGTGGCAAATTAAGAGCATAAAATGCATAAAGAGGGGCTCAACTACACAAACTGCACTCAATGTTCAAGAGAGATTTGGTGCACTGTGAACTAAGAGTGAGAGGGGAGGGAGTTGTGGTGAAGTGGCAACAAAGTGTGATGGGGAAAAAAAAAAACAGGTGAGAAAGTGACACAATGTAATGGTAAGGTCACACAGTCTGTACAGCACCGCAATGGAGTTGAAATGAATCAATCAAGATGTGCTTGTAGTGTCGACTTTCAACTTTAATTCAAGGGGTTTAACAAAAATATTGCATTAACCATTTAGGAATTACAGCCATTTTTATACATAGTGCATCCATTTTCAGAGCCCATAAGTAATTGGACAACCTAAATATAATAATAATAATAATAATATTTTTTTAATACAAATCATCACCTTTAAAGGCCCATGAAGTCTACACTGCACGGACATCTTGATTGTTTTATTTCAACTCCACTGTGGTGGTGCACAAAGGCAAAATCACACACACACAAAAAAATGTCCAAATACTTGTGGACCTGACTATACTGACCACTCTTGCAAAGACACAGGCAACACTAGAGTGTCGTGTTTGAACATGCTAGTACCTACCTCTACCCTCCGGTGCTGGGTGGAGAGAAAAAAAAAGGGATGTGGAGAAGTGACATCAGATGGACGAATAATGGGGGGAAAAATAGAAACAAGGAGATGGAGAGTAACAGAAATGAGTGAATGTGAAATGAAGAGTCACATAGAAATTTGGCCTTAAACATGATAGTATACGAGACAAGCCACACTCAGGCTTTTTAAATTTGTGTGTTTTCAGCAAACTCAGTAATCAACAGGGCGTTTGTTCCGGAACCGGCTGCCCTGAATCTTAATCACGGAGAATTCCCCCTACAAGTTTCAACAGTGGCCGACTTATGTTGGCAAGAATTTCAGCCCCGGTATCCAACATTATAAGTGCTCCTCCCACAGAGCATCGCGCTGTACTGAGTAGAGGGTCCAAAAGCGAAGCAACACTGTCGCCACTAGAGGTCACTGTCTACCCGCTGCAGAGCTCCTTAAAGACGAGCCCACTAGACGGCACACAGCAGGTCTCAACACCTGCGCCGCGTGCAGCAGTGAAATCCTACGACAACCAAGCTGCTGCTTTCCTTTTGTCCAGATCTCCAGCCGTCTGTGTACGACAAACTCATCACCCTTCAATTAGCGCTGAAGAGGCTTCAGTCATGCTGATGGTGATGGAAGGTGACACCAACACAACGATGAACTGTTGTGCCAGAAACAAACGTTTCAAGGCGAGTCTCATCAGTACGGGTCCTCGTCCCCGCCCCGTACGTGAACCACCATCTGCAAACAAAGCTCTCTGCATGCCTCAGCTTTTACATCATCATACTCTATAATTCCTCCGAACTACAAAAAGCCATCCTTTGGAGAGCACATGAATCAAATTGGGACGATTAAAGATTCTGATGCAATCGGCTGTAGTTTGTAGAAATCTGACATTTCGCTCCTATGCAATAAAACGTGATTTGCAGAGCAGGAAAAGCGCTCAGTCGTCCGTCGCAGGTCTTCATGGCTACTTCAAACCTGCAGTCTGCTGCTGTCAAACCAAACATTAAGCCACTAAATCATTTTACCATCAGTGGAACAGTAGAGTCGCACGCTAACACTTTCCCTGCCAAATGAGACTGAATGAAGTGCTGAAGAGGTTCTTTGCTGAAGACTCGATATTTAGCTGTTCTCTTTGTTATGCTGCTGTCACTGTGACGGATTGAAATAATCTGTCCGGTGGCAGAAATCGCTTAATCCGTCGGTGGATTTGGGGCTCTGATGGACGGATAAGTACAGGATATGTAACGGATTAAACGGACAAGGAGCGGACAACCACTGAATGTGAAGCGACTTTACCGACGGATGCGAACGGATAAAACGAACGTTTACCGGACGTCCACCGGCAAGGTACCAGACAAAATGCACAACAAACATATAAGTGCAGGTCACGTGACGGACGCGGAACGGCCTATAAATACAACAGACTGGCCACCACACGCACACACCATTCCTATGCTTCTCAACGATTCACATCTCCACTTTCTCTTTCACCACGCCAGACCTCGTTTTATACGCCCTGGTGGGACGCCAGAAAGTAGAACACCGCCCGTTTCTTACCCGGCAGTTATCCATTATTTTTGCGGTCCTCGTACTGTACTTATCCTGTCATCATGCGTTTTGTTCGGTTTGACCGGTTGCCGTCCGCTATGCCATCCGTTCCTCGTCCGCTGCGCCTCCAGTATATTTGCGCTAGACGACCGTTTTAAGCGTTCCATGTTCGGAACAACGGACAACCACAGGATAAGAACGCACGAGTACCGTAGACGTAACGAACAAGTACAGGACAAATCGCGTAAGAAATGGAAAACAAACGTACAAACACCGGGGAAGCTCTCCGTCTGATGTCCGCTCAAAGTTTTGAACATGCACAAAACTTTTTGACGGAGTTGCCAGATATCAAGTGACAAGGAACGCATTTAACGAATGAGAAAAGGACTTGTACAGGACAAAAATGGACACAAATGGATATCAAAATTTCGTATCCGTTACACATATGTTTCCTAAGTCCGTTACAGTTTGACAGCAGCTTTAAGAATGTCCACTAACGATGCCTGTATTTTTTCCCACGTGTATGAAACCACATTCATAAAATGTTACATAAAGGACAACCATGTATGTGTCTTTAAAGTTTAAATTAACCAATTTCCAAACAAGAGGGGATGGAAAGACAATCCACTGAGTGCAATAACCGACAGTTAATTTGGCTGACGAGTATAACAGTTTGACAAGAAGTAGAAGAAGAAGAAGCTGTCCTACTACTGCTGACAGATCATATTAGCCAATGAGGGGCAGGAGCATTGTGGTGCAAGTGGTTTCGCAACATAAGAACATAAGGTTCTCGGTTCAAGACAGCCCATGCGCCGTTCTCCATGTACGTCTGAAGTTGTGTCAGGTAGGGCATCCGGCGTAAAACCTGTGCCAGATCAACATGAGGATCCATACGGGATCCGCTGTGACGACCTCGAGCAAAAAGGGAGAAGCCAAACAAAGAATCATATGAGCCAGCAGCGTGATGAAATTTAATTTGATAAATTTCTGCTCTAAGTATAAATGGTTTGGAAACACCTTAGTGCAGTTTGCAGTCGGTTAGAAGACAGGAAGTAAGTCCTATACAGTCCCTGAGGCCCATCAGGCCAGTGTTTGTCTCCGGATACCGTAGCGTGAAGCGGATGAGACTCTACGATTTCCCCAACAAAGGCCGGTACCCATTTACAGCTGGGTGGACTGGGACAATGCAGACCAGTAGCCTGAAGGAAACATCTCCAATCGAAACCCGATCTATAGGTTGGCAGTCCAAGTCCAATGTCAAAGAGCAACCTGCTCTGCCACGTGTCACGGTATACAGTTTTATAGGTTTCTGCCCTAGCCACGTATAAACTGTTTGGAAACATCCCAGTACAGGTTGCAGTCAGCTTGTAAGACTGGATCGTAAAACGTATGCCATTGCTAACCTGCTACCTGGCAGCTAGGGCAGCATAACCATTTCTAGCCCATGGACTAGAGCAACTTGGGGATTAAGGACCTTCCTCGAGGACGCCTTAGTGACTTTCTTATCTGAACTGAACCCATGACCCTCTGATCACAAGTCCACTTCTCTAACCTTTAGCCCACCGCTTTCCTGAAATAACCCCGTTCATCTATTGATTATTTGCAAAGAATGCACTCATCATGTTGCATCAAGCAGTTGTGATGTCAGCTATTTGTGCGTGATGATCAACTCCACACTAGCGTCACAGTAGCTGTGGCCCGTCCTACAAGAAGTGACTATGTCACTAAGCTTGAAGCCCCGCCCATTCCACTACAGTGTGCATGAAATTTGTCATGTTAATCCCTAATATAAAGACAGAATTATAGTTTAGTCCATGAATGCAGGCAGCCACCCAGACTCAGGGGTCTGTGATGCAGATGTGCTACCGTGGACCTAAACTCTATGGCCTCGGGGCCCGGACCAAAATCTGCTGTTTCAAAAGCCGCTAAGTGAGTCCAGATGTGGATGACTCACCGTTCCACATCCACCACAGAGACTTACGGTAAGAGAAACAAGAGAGTATGTTCTCATGTAGTGGTAGCACAATGCAACAGGAAAGGAAAACTCTCTGTGCTTATTTTTCCTTTTGCTCCATTTGTAAAACATGAATGGCCCTATGTCTGCGCAGTGAAAAGTCTGCAGGAATAATGTGAGAGCACTTAACGACTGAAGTCTGTGAATGTGCCGCTGCCAGTGGGAGTTTCCTGGCTGAAAAGTAGCATAAGCAGAAGTATTTTTACTGCTCTGCGGGGAGGGTATTGTGTTACGGGGGCTAATTTTTCACTCCTAATGAGAAAGTCCAGAGTGAAGCCTTTGCCGTGGTTGACTTAGCCCTGCCTGACCTGCAGCATTCAGGTTGTCAGGCCAAAGTTTGGGAATAGTGAGTGAGGTACGTGAGGCCAGATGGATGTTTACATGGTCTCTCAGCTGACGACACACGGTATGGTAAGCTTCACCATCACAGGGCAAGTCTGGTGACGAGGTGTGAAACAATAACTCACGAGCTAATACGTGCTTAGGTTCAATGTGTTGGCGGTAATTTCCACAGATGCAGTTAAAAGGTTGAGGTGAGGGAAGGATTATATTAATAATATAGATAGACAAATGTTCAACAGCTGCAAGCATCAATTTGAGATGCTGTGAACCAATCAAAAGTGATTAATAAGAACATCAGCTAACATTTTAAAATTGAAAAATATATCTGTCCAAACAGACTTATGACTTCTGTTCGTCTTGCACCATCAACCTACAGTAAAACTGGACAATGTGTGGATTTTTTTTTTTTTGGAAGATGAGCTACGGCAAATCAATCTGCTGTGAACATTTTCCTGATTTGCTGTTTCACATTTACCGTATTGTTCTGAATATAAGACATGTTTTTTCCTTCGAAATACAGCTGAAATAATGAGATCGTCTTATATTCAAGGTCGAGAATTTTACATGTCAAATATATCCACAACAGTAGGTGGCTCCAAATACCCGTGAATGAGTGTACGAGTGTGCCTCCCAGGACTGAGAGACACAGTGATCGTTCTGAAAAGACAGCCACTCAAAACTAACCAGCAACTGAGAAGTTATGATGCCAACTGTAATGTCGTGGTGGTAAATACAGCAGTCATCAAACAGCTCTAAAGCAGCCAAGAAATATGGAGTGAGAGTAATGTTACAAGATGGCGAGCCCAAAGAAGATTGCCTTAAAAATGCTAATAGTCAAGAGAAAAGCTTACAGTGGTCCCAAAAGCAGAAGTGTATCAGTACATAATTGAGAAAAAATTAGTGGCTTCCCATAATGTGCTTTTATTAGCATTATTTTCTAATAAAAGATTTGGTCTTCAGAAAGTCTTTTTCCAAAATTATGTCTTGGGAAAAAAAAGTGGGGGAGGGGGTCTTATAATCAGGCACATCTTATATTCAGAACAATATTATCTTTTGTGCAAGATAATGAGTGGACGTTTTTATCCAAAATGATTTACAATCACATTCTCCTCCAAATTAATCTCAGGACCTTCTATGCAAAGTGCTGACCTGCACACCAGGTACAATTTGGGGTTGAATGTCTTGTTTACATAAGTTCATATATAATAATAAAACATATTTTATAAAAATTCATAATAAATGTTAAAAATTAAACGATTAAAAAAAACTATTTAAAATTACATTTAAAACCCAATTTATTATGGAAATCAATCCTCATGATTATTGATTACCATAATTGGCTATTAACAGCACATTGAAATTCTTGCCAACATAGCTGTGAATAAACAGTAATTAATTTCAACAATAATTATAGCACTATACTTAATTTTGGTGATGGAGATCAGCCAGTTTTATAACATTTAACATAGCGTCCTGTGGTTGAAGGCAATGGTTCACGGAGTTAACGTTCAGTTGGCCACTTGTACTGTTTGAGCCTCAATTACGAATGTGGCTTTTATGCAAGAAAACAGCCAACCACATGATAATGAGAGTTCATTTGAAAGAAAGAATACCTGAAAATGATTTGCAAATTTGCATTCACATAAGCGTGGTGGCCAACCGGTTAAGTGCGATTGCTTTCAAAGCAGAAGGTTCTCGGTTCAAGGCCACCCCTCCCCATTCTCTATGTAATGTGGAGTTGCATCAGGAAGGGCATCCGGCATAAAACTTGTGCCAAATCAACATGCAGATCCATATTGGATATGCTGTGGCAACCCCGAGTTGAAATTGGGAGAAGCCGAAATAACTTTTATAAATCGGTTTTTAATAATACATTACTATGCAAACCAGCACCTTTCAGCACTGTATAAAAATGTGGTAAATTTTGCTTTCCATGTTGGCAGAAAATCATCTGATAGTGTTGTTACTAGAGCCGGAGCGATATATCGGCTGGTCGATAATATCGGCCAATATGAGCCTTTCACAAACATATCAGTATCAACTTTTTTTACTGATGCGAAAACTTATTTTACCTAATAAACAATGCAGAAAAACACTTTGGCTGTTGGAAATGGTGTCATTACATAGTTTGTTCAGCAGACATGGGTGGGACCCCCATCACCCTTTGGTCACATTAGCTACAAGAGACAGAGGAAAAGTAACCAGCTGCCATTCATTTTCAATCAGAGTGGGCACTTTACAGTGACAAGAGACAAGTGGTCGCTATGCCGCTGGATAGGCGCGGCCAAAATAGACGAGAAGTCTATTTTATGCAAA
>OMMV01185986.1:0-10675 GCA_900302635.1 Chatrabus melanurus | reverse complement strand
GAAGTACAGTCGGCAAGAGAGGCCATTCTTTTGTTTGTTCATTAAAATTGATCTGCAGCGTTCCCTCAGATATTGCCCTGCTTTTTCTGTCATCACATGACGCTGACAAGAAACCAAATTCCAGCACGGTGCGTCATTATCTTCATGTGCTCTGAAGTAAAGTCTGTGCATAATCTAAAGTGATACGGTGACATCACAGCAGCTTCCATCGTCCCCGCACGTGCACGGATTACTGCAGTGTTACATTCTTTATGTCAGCGGGAGTTATTGATGAGGAGACTGTCACCACGGCGATGATGAATCCCAGAGGGGGGCAGAGAAGTCCTCAAATATTTCCTTTCTTTATAGCACAGCAAAAACTGGAGTGTGAAAATCTGCAGTCACATTTTTCAGAGTTGATATAACTCTGAAGGTGAAGATTTAACTCTACCCTGGGAGTTTTTAAGTGGTTGTAGTTGCGGGTTCAAGCCCAATTTGAGGCCTTTATATGTGGTATTCCTATAAACAGTCCTCCAACAATTAAAAGTTTAAAGTGATACAGTCTTAAATTACTCTCTATAGTGTGAAAAATACACGTTCATGTGTCATGAAGTAACACTGCAAGCGTCACAAAGTTAACACTATAAGAGTTAATAAAAGCAGTTATGGGCAAGACTTTGGAAATGAAAGAAACTAACAAACACGCTCGTTTCAAGCTACATGTAACTTCAATCACACCTGCTCCTAATTTCCACCATGCAGGCGATGATAAGATTATTCAAGCCCAGACATGTCCAGCACGTGGCACACAGGCATGTGGTATATTAAAACAAAACAAACTTACGTATTGTATTGATTTGGTGCATCAAAGTTCACCAAATTTTATATGGCCTGTTAATGTGGAGACATACAAGATGATAGCATTTATTGTTTTTGAGTTACCGTGTTAACAACTTGGAGGGGAGGGACTCGTCTATCTATCTATCTATCTATCTATCTAATCATACACATTACATTTTACAGAGTACACACCTAGGCTTTTCCAAAGCTGAGGATTAAACTCAGGAGTAGTGTTAATTTTCACACTGTGTGAGCTGGATTAACACTGAGGATTTTTGCTATGTACACAGGCAAACTGTAATGCCTGATTAGTTTTGGGGTAATGAACTCCCACTGCTCCAGTCTTCACATATTTCCTTACTGGCAAAGGCAACTAACCCTGGCAAGGGTTAGCCTGACTGGCAGGCTCACCCTTATCACGTCTACCTTCAGCAGTCACATGAGTTTGCTCGAATGTTTCTGCTGCCTTCTCCGGTCACAACATGTTCCAAGGAAATGTTCTTTGTGAGACTATATGAGACTATCTTGTGTAAAACAGGAACAAACTAGCTTTTAGGCTTATCATCCATTGGTCGGACAGGCAGTCACAGTATCTGGTTGTTTTTTTTTAGCTTTTTTTCTATCTTTATGTTCATGTATGGTCTGCACCAACCTGAAGAGGCATGGTACTGGTATGCATAAATGAATTATCAGGTTTTTGTTAAAAGCAGCCATACCAGAATTGGCCCCTGTGGCTTCTATTTACAATTGCTAATAGGCCTACTGTTGAGCATAATTAGAGAACATTCAATGATGTATGTCAAGAATTCTTCGGTGCTTCTGAAAGCTCACCTCCATGTTTGGATTTTCTCTGTCCTAGGTGCCCCGTGCTACACCAAACCTCCATCCCTGCTGGGCCCATACCCTCGCAGTCCACCCTTTGACTACCCCTGGGGCTTCAACCCGTATCTCCCAGGGGCCTTCTCTCTCAACAACTGCCCTAAACTGCCCCCTGGCTCCCTCTACTCCTCCCAGTTTTACCCTAACCCTCTGCAAAGCAGCCTGTCTCAGCTGCCTCACCCCTTTTCCTCCCTGCTCCCCCCTGGGGAGGCAGGAGGAGGGGAAAGGGGCGCAGGTCAAACCGGTGGGACAAACGGCACGGCGGGTGGCCAGCCAGCGAGACTCTGTTTGCCACCGTACCCAGGAGGCCTGATGATGTGTCGAACAGACATTGGCAACGGAGCGTCATTAGGGGAAAGGGTGGAGACCAATCCTCCAGTCACAGGCCTGGGTCTCGGTTTGGGAGCCGTCAGCCTCGGACCTGGGACTGGGACGGGCCCTCAGAGCCCCACGGAGCGGAGAGGAGGGGTGAAGCAAGACCCAGAGTCGGACTCAGACCTGGAGATCACGGATCTGAGCGACTGCAGTTCGGAAAATGAAAATGAGCACGAATTTGGCCTCAACAAAGAATCCGGGCTGGTGAACCGACCGCAGATCGTGTTGGATGGAAAGAAAAGGAGCGCACTGCCACCAATCTCCTCCCTCCCTCCTCCGGTGTCCCCTCACCCTCTGAAGAACCTGATGCCCATGACTCCTCCGCCGCCATCCCTGCCTCCATCGCTGTCCCCATCCATGGCTCTGCATGACAGACACAGGGAGACAGAGACTCTCAAAATGATCCACAGCTAATAGTCTGTGCTCTGAATGCCTCTCTTTTTCTTTCCTCCCACTATTCTATTTTACGTCATTTGATTACGCCATAACTGTGAAATTACACTTTCTATGTGAGTTTGCGGAGATTCCCATGACAGGGCTGACCGTTTAGTTTCTCGTGTCCTTTCTGATTTGACCTCTTGCGTTTCGGAGATGCCGATTTCTGACAGTCAGGTGGTAAATTATAACACCTACTCTGACAAACATTAACAAGCAACGTCCCTATACACAACAGAAGAACAAATCGATCCAATTTCACACAATTGTGCTGTAATTCTTCACATTTTCACCATATATATAGAAACTCAAAGACTTTTAAGACGTAGTCAAATGTTGCCATCTAGTGGTCATTCCAGTCAGTCTTTTAATAAACTCTCATCCTCATAGATCTTCAATTCTTTCTTTTACTTGCTGACTGGAAGTAAATTTCATTTTTAAAAACCATATTTTTAACATTTGGTTTTGTTCAAATATCCCTTAAAGGAAATAAAAAGAGAGCAGATGGCGCTGGACCAATCTAGAATTTGTAAGAATGTGTATATATTTTATTATGGTGTACATTATATTTAATGATAATTCATTATGATAAATTTTAGCTGTATTGTTGTGATTTAATTCAGTATTTAAACATGTTGTATCAAAGCTTAAATTATTAACAGCAGAACATTTGCACTCTGAAGATGTTTTTAAGGACAGAGGCCACACTGGGGTTTCTCACTGGTTTTATCGTCCCGGTTAATTGTGCCCTTTGGTCATTCTGCCCCGCGTTCCAACCCTTTGGGTTCAAAATTTGCCAGTAAACTTATTTTTATAGTTAGCATTGGCCCGGTGTAACTGTCCTGTAATTAGTCAAATGTGAATATTATTGGTCTTGGCATTTTCTTTCTTTAAATCCTCCCTCTGAAACGTGTTTTGATTATTTCGTTCGATCAATAGTTTTTGTCAATGCCAGCAGCAGTGTGGTTGGGTTTGCTTTGACGATATTTAAAAGTGGAAAAATAAATATTCAAAAGGTATTTTTTACCTTAGTGCCGGCCAGAACTGAAGAACCCATGTTGGCGTGCACAGAGTGCACACGTGTTGTACAGCTTCATAGCCTTTATAGCCTACGGTTTGTCAAACAGTGGCAGTATATGATTAATTGTGAAAAGCTCTATTGTAAAGTTTCTGTAAAACTCTATGTTTGTTGAGTTGCTGCAGTAACGGCCTCCAGTCACCTCCACGCCGAGCAAAGCTGTAAATACTGTTTCCTTTTCCTGTGGATATGTGTGTACACACCCAAAATGACAATGCAGTGTGTTTCCCCCTCTGTCATTTCTCTTTGTTTTACTGTAAAGAGGATAAATGGAAAGTGCAAAAAAAGAAGAAGAAGAAAAAGATTCATATCTTCAAAAGCAATAAACATTATTCTGGAAAGTGGACTGCTGCTGACTGGGATTGCTGGATTTATTGTTCAAATCAAAAGGAAGTCACACATCACAATGCTTGGAATTCATTCAAGCTTTTACATTACATACAATGCTGTGCAAAAGTCTTTAGTGCCCCCGTGCTTCCCTGCACATGGGGAGTGTGGGGGTGTTTTTTCTTCTTCATTACTGTCAGTAAAAGCTCAAAATTGAAACTTAGAAAAGATTAATTTAAAAAACAATGTGACAGAGTTTTGTCTATTTTATTGGAAAAAGTTGAATATTAAAGAATCTAGCAGAGTTTCTAAGGTTACTTTGCAGGTTTTGCAGTCCAGTGCATGATTCCAAAATACAACTATTGCAGATCAACTCTGCACACAGAGCACAGTGATATGCATGGTGATATGTATGATATCTACAATGGGTATAGAAAGTCTACACACCGTTGGGCTTTTACATATTTTCATTTCTTTACGCCATTTTGAAAAAAGTAATTCAGGCTTCTCTTTATTAAAATTTCTAAAATTATCCTCTTTTAACTCAAACTGAAAACAAATTTCTACAACTTGATATAAATTAAATAAAAATATCAAAGCCAAAATGATAGGCTGCATAAGTAATGGCACCTTTAGTATATAACACAAGGAAACCACCACTTTTGCAGCCAGTTTTCTTGAGACAAGTCAGGGGATGAATACATGAACATTTCCAAGTTACTGAATGTCTTGGACTTCATTCACATCAATTATTAAGAAACACAAACAGTATGGTATTCTATGGTAAACCTGTGTCAAGTAGGCAGTTCTCAAAAACTGAGTGAATGTGCAAGAAGCAGACTAGTGAGGAAAGCCAACAAGACACCCATGACAACTCTGATGAAGTTATAGGCTTCTCTGGCTGTGATTGGAGAAATTGTGCATAGTGCAACTTTTGTCTGTTGCATCACCAGTAACAGCTTCATAGTGGAGTGGAGCAGAGAAGGATTTTCATACAACAAAATAGATCAGATCTAGGCTAGCATCTCCCATGTGCCTTCTGGCAAACTGTAGCTGAACTTTCAAGTCGTCTTTTTAAGAAGATCCTTCTCTGCTCCACTCCACCATGATGTTGTGTAACTAGTGATGCAAAAATGCAAAACTTGCAATATGCACAATTTCTCCAAACGCCCCCTCTCCCTTTGAGGAGGCGGTCTGTCTTTTTTACCACAGATAATGTGGACGTATCTCACAGTAAAAGCATGTGGACTTCTGTGACATATGTCACAGAAGTATAACACAAGTCACTTAAAGCCTAGATTTAGCTTACACTGGGCAAATTTCTATATATATAGTCACCAAATTTTTGCAACATTGACTATGTTTAACATGAAACTCCAACCATATTTAACTCAAATTTAGTTAAAAAGCAATTTAGCAAAGTTTTACCCCTTTAAAGGTAAAGGTCACACCAACTATTTATTATGTGTAAATTATTTGATATTTAGAAGCTATTTGCTTGATGAAAAAAAGTTGTTTTTCTTGTAAGATTTTTGCAGAGTATTGCATTTACTACTTTATAATGAATGTAAGTAAATCTTGGCAGGACGAAGAGGCAAATATTATTTTGTCAGTCACAGTTCAGTATAATGTGACAACAAAAACACTTGTTTAAAATTCAATCAGATAAGATACAAAAAAATAATCAGGACTTATATTTTGCCCTCACTAAATACTCGCCTAGATTTTTCGCAAAATCAGTCACACTGTGGACGAATAATAAAAGCTACAAATTATTTTGCTGATGTTGTCATTACTGTGTAAAACTGAAAAATCCCCCAAAATGATCTCGTAAAAATCAATTTTGTTGAAGCAAATTAACATGAGTGAAGACAACCAGGACAGTAGGCGGCGCTAGAGCACTGATTCATTTGCTCTGCTTATTTTTTTTAATGAGGAGGCAGAAGAAGATGCAAATACTGAATTATTTATATGATTAAACTACATAAGACAACATATTATTTGGAGCAGATTGTTTTATATTCATTAAAAGAGCTGTAGAGTGTCTTTAAGCACGTATTAATGTGGAAAAATTCTTTATGTTGCCCCTTGTTGTTTCTAGCATCAGAGCTTGTCGTGTTTAAGCTTGGCCACCAGGAGGCGCGGTGGAGCTGAAGCTGCAGAGCAGCATGCAGGGAACAAAGTTTGATTTTTGAAATCAATTCTGCAAACATTTGCTTTGGTTTGGTGCCACACGGGCTTTTCTTACTGTACATTTATACTGCATTAGATAAGATAGCAAAGCAGCTGTGGGAAAAGGATGTCATTATGTTATATTGCACATAATTATATTACAAATCACAAGCCTCCAAAGGACTGACACTTTGTGTTGGCAGGGGAAAGAAAAAAATCGGATTTATGTTGGAGCATTGGGTTTTTTTTAAAGAAAATTGTCAAAGAGATAAACTAGAAGGGCGCATTTTACACACCTTCATCAGCAGATGATACATATAGAGTAAAACAGAAAAGCACAAGAGTGGAACATATTTTGAAACCGTAGATTTAGTTTATGTAGATTATGAAGCATGAATCAATATTCTATATTAATTAGAGTAAAAGAGTGAGAACGTGTTTGTCTGTCTGTGTGTATCAGCCCTGTGATGGACTGGCAGCCTGTCCAGGGTGTACCCGCCTCTCGCCCAGTGACCGCTGGGATAGGCTCCAGCCCTCCCCTGACCCTTTATTGGAATAAGCGGGGAATAGAAAATGAATGAATTAGACTCGTGTGAAAGTACTTGTGTGTTTGTGCTACACAACCACTCATCGTCATAGATTTTAATATGGCTTAGATCGCTATAGCAGCATAGCTATAGTATGAAGGAGTATTAGGGCCGCATTAAGAACAAAAAATACAAGGATTTGTTGTTTTTTTTTAGTTTTGGATTTCAAGAATATCGTCGAAATGTCAAGAATAAATTTGAAATACTATTTCGTGAATAAAGTCGAAATGTCAGGAATGCACCACTTCTTCCAAGTTTGTGTGGTTTCTTCTTTGGAACAGACACAATTTAGGGCACAATCTCTTTAAAGTCCTGGTACTTATTACCACATTGTGTTTTTAATGTGCTAAAAGAGAAAGAATTCTGAAAACCGATTCTGAAGTACAATTTCACCAATTCATTTACAGAAGGCATTTTGTAGAGGGGGAAATTACCAGATAATGCTGGTAATTTCATTGACTCTACAAAGTTTGACTTTAATCTTGAAATGTTGAATTTATTCTTGACATTTCGACTTTATTCTCGAAATTGTATTTCAACTTTATTTTCAACATTTTGACTTCATTCTCGAAATTATATTTCTACCTTATTCTCGACATTTTGACTTTATTTTAAAAAACTTCTTCCTCTCATTTTTTAATTGATGTGGCCCTAATACTCCATGGTAGTGCAGGGCTTGGACAGCAAAAATGTAGATAAGTGGGTGAGTGAGTGAGTGAGTTTGTCCATCCCAACCAGCTTGTGTAGACAATAACTAAAAAAACAATACATTCTATCATCATGTAAGTCACCAAATTAAAAGAACACATAATGAGGACAAACCCTATTGTATATGGTGAACTTTGAAACACCAGATCGAGCAAAAGAGCAACTTTGTTTTGCCCATGTAATATCACATAGATGTTTCTGCCACTTGCTGGATGGTTCATGGATGCTGGATCACTTGTGGTTGAACTCATGTAGTTTGTGTACCTCCTGAACGCTGGATATGTCATGTGCTCGTCACTACGCTCTGCCCAGCTAACAACCACAGGGAAAAGCATGATACATGGAGAATGGGCAGGGGTGGCCTCGAACCGGGAACCTTCTGCATTGAATGCAGTCGCACTAAGCGCTAGGCTATTTCTTTCAATATATGTCACTAAAACAAGCTGTGAAATGACGTTTCATGTAATGAACCTTATGGCAAGTGACTCTCAAGCTTCACTGCTTCAGGAAGCCTCATTCCCACATCACGAACTGCCTTCTCAATAACTTGCTGCAGACTCCATTGCTGTCTACTCATCAACGACAGAAAAAAATGATTCCTTTTAAGTACTGTGCATATTTAGTACAGTCACGCTGTACTTTATGCTTATTTTGTGAAGAATGTTAAATGTCTCGATGCTGAATTTCTTACCATGAACAGGTGAAGGACCATAGCGCTATACGTTCTACTGTATTGCACACACAGCAGATTATTTTTGATTGAGTAAAATGACTTCTGGTCACTGTTCCCTGCGTTGGCATCAGTGTTGGGCTTGTACAGAAAAAATGCAGATGAGTGGGTGAGTGGGTTAGTCCATCCCAACCAGTATTGTGTAAGAAATATCTCCAAAACAATGAAAGCTATTATCTTGTATTAGCACCCATTTAAAAGAGCTCGTCACGCATCCTTCCTGTTTTCTACACTTCCTGTTTTATTTTGTAGTCTGTTGTCTCTTGTGAGTTGTGGCAGCTTGCTTCCTGTGTTTGTTCCCCAGGTGTCCTGATTACGTCTCTGTCTATTTCATGTCTCTCTCCTCCTGTGTCCATTGCCAGATTGTTTCATGCCATGCAGCGCTTTCCTGCATTCCTCGTGTTCTTGTTTCTCTTGGTATTATTTGACCCTTGCTTTGTCTCATCAATTCCGATTACTAGCCTGCCCCCTTGGACTCTGGTACCTGGTTTATTTGCTCAACTGGTCCTGACCCTCAGCCCGGATTATGCTACTGCTATTCTACCTACGTCCTCTTTGAACTGGTTGCCTGTCATCAATTCTACTTTGAATGTGACAGTGACTGACTGTTTATTGAATAAAGAACATTTTACTTACCTCCTCGAGTCCATCTCTGCAAAGGGGTCCTGGGTTGTGCTACAGACATTACAGCTCATAATGAGGATGAAGTAATTAGACGGTGGTTGATTTTGATGCACCAGATCAATCAAAAAAGCAACTTTATTTTGCTTATGTAATATCCCATAGATGTGTCTGCCACTTGCTGGATGGATTATGGGTCATTACAAACAGCTGAGGTTGAATTTACATGTGGTAGTCCAAGAGCTTTAGCATAAGCAATGGAGATTTTGCAGAGCAAGCTGGAATTTTCAGGATAGGTCGAGAAAAATGTGTAGAATCACATACTAAAAGTACCTGAAAGTCCCCCTTGTGGTGTTTTCAAAATCTAATATGGCGTCCAAAAGGGCCACCGTTTCACTAATTTTTACGTTTCCTTGCTACTGGAAAGGTTAAAAACCTAATTTAAGTGTCTAAATGTATGTATTAAGACACAAGAACTTCTTTACAATGATTATCTAGAGGTTTTGAGTATTGCAAATGTCGGAAACTTAGATGGTGGCCATATTAGAATCCAAAGTGGCTGCCATTGTATTTATATTTTTTTCATATTTTTGCTTCTAGAAATGTGAGACACCTGATTTAAATGTCTTAGTACATGTTTTAAGGCATGGGGAATTTTATGCAGTCATTACCTCGAGGTTTCAACTTTTGAAAATGTCAGAAATTAATTCAATGATGTCCATATTTGAATCCAAATGGCTGCAATTTTATTTTTTGAATGAACTTGCTTATTGTATGTCAGAAACATGGCCAATGAGGATACATTTCTATGACACACTCCACATCCTAAGTTTCCCTCACTCTTCACATTGGAGTTATGCAAAAAAAATAAAAAATGCAGTGCATCCTCGTAAGATTGCACTACTAGTCTTGCACTTCATCGTCCACTGTTGTTTCTGCAACACTTGTGTTTCCTGCCTCACAGTCATCTCTGTCATTAACAAAAAATCTGAAATGGCAGACATTTTGGACGCCATCTTGAATTTTGAAAAAGCCACAAGGGGGATTTTCAGGGACCTTTAGTATGTGATTCTACACATTTTTCTGGACCTATCCGAATCATTTCAGCTTGTTCTGCAAAATTTCCATTATTTGGCCATTTTTGAGCAAATGCTCTTGGACCATAGTTTGTCTGCCACCTGCTGAACAATGGCCACGCCGTGTGCTTGTCTGTGTGCTCCATCCGCCTGCACCTGTCTTCACATAAACGTCAGCAACAAGTTAAGCTAGCACCAGTGGGGACAAACATGATGGCCACTACATGGGCAAATACAGGACGAAATGTACAACACAACAGGAAAGTAAGCCCTGAATTAAAGAATGGATAGAACATGTAGCTGGAGATGGTCCCAAAACTTTTTGTCAGGACTGCAAATTACACTGCGTGCACAATTATTAGGCAAGTGAATATTCTGACCTTCATCATTTCCATGCACATTTTCCAACTCCAAGCTATATAAACCTGAATGCTTATTGGATTTAAGCATTCTCAGGTGATATGTATTTGTGTAATGGGGGGAGGGCAGGCTAAAATGATTAACACCCTTTATCAAGGTGTGTATAATCATTAGGCAGCTTCTTTACCTCTGGCAAAATGGGGCAAAAAAGAGATTTAACAGACACGGAAAAGTCAAAAATTGTAAAATGCCTTTCAGAAGGATGCAACAGTCTTGAAATATCTAAGCTTTTGAGGCATGATCACCAAACAATCAAATGTTTTGATTGTCAACAGGGTCACAAGAAATGTGTGGAGAAGAAAAGACACAAATTAACTGCAAAAGAATTGAGAAGAATTAAACGTGACGCTACCAGGAACCCATGATCCTCGAGTGCCACCATATTCTAGAACTGCAACCTTCCTGGAGTGTTCAGAAGTACAAGGTGTTCAGTGCTCAGAGACATGGC